>JXOS01008507.1:0-15613 GCA_001015075.1 Cirrula hians
TCCCATAACATACCACAAAATGTTTAAGTTTTAACAACAATTTCAGAAAATTTTAAATTTAATAGATCCTCCCTTATACAAGCCCATTCATACTGATATACACTCGCCATCGGCAGAGCAGTCCCCTTAGTCGGTGTTTGCGGTGTATGCGTACATGTGTTGCATTGAACTGTTAATGCAACAAATTCAAGTGTTTTGAATTGCAATTACAGATGTGCTTATGTGCTATTTAACGAATGCTATTGCTCATGTTATTCTAACGAAAAACTAACACCGCATACGTCAAGCGATTGCTGCATTAAATTGCAATACACATAAACATGTTGTTGCTACCCATGCTGCAGTGGGGCACTGCATTAGTGTAACCATACAACACACCACGACACACGTACAACGAGGTGCTGGAAAAAACAACTGCTGCGATAAGCAGTGTGTTTATATTTCAAAATTAGCATAATCTATGCGATAATTGAAAAACAATGTTAATGCGAAATATTCCAAATAGATTTGGGATGTTGCCACTTGTACGTTGCCCGTTAATTGCGCTCGATGATGATATTGTGCACTTTATAATTCAATTATTTTCAGCGTATAAACAACGCCACTTGTTTGCTCAAAACAACAAGTCCATTAAATACTCTAACAAAGTAGCTAATTAAAACGTAGATTGCAAATATTAAGTTGCAACGGGGTTGGACAGCTCAGGCGCATAATAAAGTGAGAGCGACATGATAATCAAATAGGAAACGTCTATATCGCTGTGGTATGCGTATAAGTCAAATAAAATTTGGTCGTGCATGAGAAGTTGCACCATTGTTTGTTCCTATCAGGTATATTACGACTTTTGCACAAAATAATTGTCTTGAATTCTAAAATGAAGTAAGATTGTTGGCTGCAACGTGGTAATTGTAGTATAAATATGGATATCAAGGTATAAAGCACAGATTACCTTACCCATGGTATTCATGTTGCGTAAACAGTAAACTCTAGCGCATGTAGTCTCGAGATTTCGAGACCCCGGGTTCCCATGCATGTTTCTGGTTCCATGATTATTTCAACGATTCCGGGATTATAAGATTTCAATACCTTTAATTGCGCTTTGGCAGAAGCCAAGTTATAAAAAGAGTTTACTTTACAAATTTATGTTAGCAGGGTAGACCATTGTAATATTGAAGGTGTTATTAAATGTATGAATACAGAAAAGTTAATAAAATCGTAAATTGCTTTATTTTAAGATACATGGCATAAAGTAAACCATTTCTGTGAAATCGCTTACTTTTATAGTTAAAAAAATAAACTATATGAGCCTTTGGCTATTCAATAGATGATGATTTATTCAATTAAACAGATATTTCAGAAATGATTTCCTATACCTACTTAGCAACCGATTGACTATTTTTAAAATGTTGACCACTATGTTTGAGCTCAGGCTTCGTGAAATAAATGGCAATAACTAAGCTTTATGAAAAATACCAGAAATATGTTAAAAAGTTTTCAGTATATAGCCTTTCAGTATATAGCTAGCAACGAATGACATATAACATAATGTCCTGAAACTGCTGGTCATGATTCCAAATAAAGTCTCATTAAAAGATGTATGAATGCGAAATTCGGTTACTTNCTGGTCATGATTTCAAATAAAGTGTCATAAAAAGATGTATGAATGCGAAATTCGGTTACTTGAAAATCTAAATGATGTATATATATATATATATATATATACTCCGAAAAAAAATCATAAAAAACAAAATAGATGTAATTTTATGCGATTATTTGCGAATATTATTTTATTTTAATTATGAAACTAAAAAATTATTGCAGCAATTATCCGCAATCATGAAAAAACACGAAAAATCCCGAGATACTGAGATTAAACATTATAGTATGAACAAGCTCCAGAATGTGATAAACTGCATAAAATCACAAGCTTAAGCACAGAGCATTTGGTAACAAGTGTAAGATGGAATGTTTGAGGAAAAGATGGAATATGATCTATTTGAAACTACCATCAGTTAAAAATTTCATTACAATTTTGAATTCAAATTTTTTATTTTTAATTTTCAAGCACATCAACAAGTTGTTCAGACTTACAACAACTAAAGATCGAGAACTATACAAAGCCATACAACAGACAGAGTACAATTTGATTCCAATGAGCAAGCCTACCTACAGCTCAATCAAAACTTAAAGGTGGTTTCTTTAATATAGGTTCAACTTTTCTTCTTGAGTTTGAAAGAGGTTTTGGATCTTAACGTCATTAATTCGAAAATATACCTGAAGTTTAATGAAAACCAATCTCTAAATCCCAAATTCCAAGATAAAGCAATAACTTCACCCGTTACATATTTTGAGAAAATCCAATCAATACAATTTGCAATGAACACCTCTCACTTCTATAGCTTGATGTTGCAGTTTTAAAATGCACTCAAGCATGTGCTGAATCGTGCCTAATTTTACACCAAAGGTAAGAGCTACCCTAACTATATAAATATATTAAATAGTAAGCGGAAGTGGCATGAACGGATGAATTTCAAAATATTAATCACTGTTTCGGGGACTAAGCTGATTGTTGCTTCTTTGTTCTAGTACTCTAGCAAGCACAGACCAATCAAAATCAGCATCACCACACGAATTAAAATAACCAAATGCATCCGACTATGAGTAAGCACAAAATACCGCTTAAGCTAGAATTCATTAATTTGGCAGACATATTCTACGGAAAAATTTAAGAAGTTCGGATACAGGTAAGGTTTGATTAATACATAGAGTACCTTCAGTACAGGGTTTTATTCAAAATTANTGGAAAAATTTAAGAAGTTCGGATTCAGGTAAGGTTTGATTAATACATAGTGTACCTTCAGTACAGGGTTTTATTCAAAATTAATGCCTAACTGATAAGAGACAGATCATTAGTCACCCCAGTACATCTTTGTGGTGCTAAAAGAGCGTTTTCTGTGTTCAATAAAAATGAACAATATTAGATGAAATTCAGAGGTATGTTCAGTACGTACAGACCACATAGGGGTCAAAACGAAGGGGTTAAGCAAAATTTGTCACATAGAATAATTNTATTGATATGTATAATTTTGTATTTTGGTATTTTTTCGAATTGTATTAATTCATATTAGGCAGGCTGACATTTTGNAATTGATATGTATGATTTTGTATTTTGGTATTTTTTCAAATTGTATTAATTCATATTAGGCAGGCTGACATTTTGTTGCAATCATGTTATATAACACTTAAAAGTATTTACAACTCTGCACTCAAATTTGCATAAGCAACGCTCCAATTTTCATGCTTCCCCTGCCACGAAGTCCACATTAGGAATGCTTACATATCACTCATACCACGTGTGTGCCCTTGCATTCTGATACCTTCGCGCCATTTCTTTACGTTTTTTAAACCCTTGCATGCCATTTGATTGCACATCACAATAACTAATTGTGTGTCACAAGGCACATTACATTTAATACATCATTTAAAGCTTTGATCTATTTAGAAATGCCTGCGACAAACAATTGCTTGTCCATCCACGCGAGCAAAAACACGGCCACCTAAAGTTATATATACGACAAACCATGCGGTCGTTATTTTCTACCGGCGGCTTTATAGCCAAAGGCAATTATTGCATGTTTCTCTTTGTGTTGTTGTTGCACGAACTTTTGATTTTCTATTTCAATTGTCAACAATTTCAGGTGGAAAATTTTGCATACTCTGTTGCCAATTACACACTCAGACACAACGGCAAAAACTTCTGCCTGCAATTCATATAAACACAAAGGCAAACCAAAAAAAAAAACCCAACGACAGCCACAAAAAATTTGAAGCAACAATAAATGTTGAAATTATGCAAAGTTACAACAATAAGCTATTTGCTGTTTGTCTTTTAATTTGTGTTCCATTGCTGGCAATTTCAGGTGCTGCTTTTTGTATGTAACTGTACTGCAGCAAAATATTCTGCGTTCAAAAAGCAATTTTCATGTTGCACGTTGTTTGTTGGTGTTATCGTTGATATTATTTGTTGTTGTTTTTATTATTGTTAGTATTGTTGTGTTTTATGTTCGAGCAGCACCTTAAGGTGAAACAAGAAGCTTTATAGCTATACGTTCGCCGCCATGAAATGTCCTCATTTCAGACATTTTCTATTTGTTTTAAAACTTTTGGCTATGTTCTTTTAAATTGGGATTTACAATTTTTTTTTATCGTTTTTTTTTTTTTTTTGATTATTTGTACTTTGAATACTGTGCTTGAGACCTTAGAGACATACGATTTCTTTATATCACAACTAAATATTTCAATACACCTTTCGCTCTGGTCATCAAACCGGGAATGGAATTTTAAACTACGTACACATGCATTTTCTTTTTCTAAAAAATTTTAACGTTTAAAACGCAAATGCTGAGATCTTTAAACAGTTATTCAGTCAGGACGGCTGCTGTGCTTAGGCAGACGCGGAGGAGACGTTTCCGGGAGAAGCTATCTCTATACGTATGAGGAGGATTTCACAGGTAAACTTCTGCTAATAACGAAGAAATTCCTACCCAACATGATAAGTATGAAATGTGCAAGTTGCTATACTGAAAGCTACTGTTGGACTTCAAACTTCAGCATACATGATTTGAAGACGAAGTTATAAGAAAGACTGTAAATGCTCTGCATAGCGTATTAGGCTGAGCAGTGCTTGGGGTCTACCAACTCGCTTTATGTACAGGGCAACACCAATACTGCACTATCTTGTAGTAGAGCTCACTCAATAAACCTAGATGACGGGAAACGTAGCTTTATGTATGGCCTTCACGCTGAACACCATCCCAATATTTTCAATTAACACAAACCTAAACTCATCGCCAGTAGACATAATGTGAAAGTTCGTTTTTGAAAAGATGCAAAAACGCTGATGGACTTTGATGAATTGGTAATTGTATCTTACATAAGTATTGTTCTTTTATGTACCTCAACCGATGGGCAAGCTGCATATTTTAAACAGAAGCCTGGAATGAGGCAGTCCTTTTTAGTGACAACTTTTACAACTACTATGCAGATAGCTTTTAAAATTATGGAATCGGAGTCAACCGAAGGTATGAATAACTAGCACACAACTGTAGTATATAGCAATAACAGTTTTGGTTGTCGTAAATCGTGCAGACCACTTAAGGGTGATACTCTGCTCAACATGTGCATAGACACACAGGCTGCAATCAAAACTTTAAAATTAAACAACATTTTCTTGAGAGGCATGGGGTTTAGATATAAAATGAAGGGCCTGCACCTGAATCCACCTGGTAAAAAAAAAATCGAAGGAAACTACAATGCAGTGCTTCTATAATCAGTCTGGATCCGTATTCTTCTAATCCCGTCAAACTAAAAAGAAAATTAATTCTTAAATTGCATGTGAGCGATGTCAAAATCTCCGCAGTATTATGCAGTCGTATACAAAACCACGAAAATCGCGTGGAACAGGCTGTCATTCTTTACCCATCGAAGCGATCAAGATTCTTTTTGTGATATCAAAACTATGTTGTAAAAAATAATTGCTTAAAATGGAAGACTAATTCGAATTGAGTATTTAATTGAGATTTATGTTGCTCTATATGTTTTGTCTCAAAAACTCGTAGCCATCATTTATTGCCCAAAGGGTTTCGAGGAACGGTTTTTCTTGTTTTGAGTTATATTAGCGTATGCAATGTATACGGTTCCAATGGTGCCTATTGGTAGCATATATTTTAAGTTGGGGTAGGCTCCATATCAAAATGCGGTAAATCTCCATACAGCGAATATATTGGGTTGTCCGAAAAGGCATTAGCTAAATTTGCATGCAATTTCAAGACTTTATTTTTAATACAAGAAATATACATTAATCAATAATATTTTTTCCATATTGCCATCTTTCTGGCAACTTCACTCTTCCGCGCTCGTAGAGCTTCTCGTTTTTATGAGAAAAAACTGAACGCAGTGCAAAGCTATAGTCTCTATATTATCGACAGTGTTAACATCCAAGGAGTTCTGCAAATATTGAAATAATGCTCCAAGAATGTCTCGCGAGTGATTAAAGATGCATGGGGTCTAGCGTTGTCATGATGATCAATTATACTCTTGGATTTACTAAGTATATGGACGTTGTACATGGATTGCTTAATTCAATTTGTCCAGTTTTTGACAGTAGACTTCTGAAATTATCTATTGATTGCTAGGGAGCTGTTCAAAATTAACCACATGTTTCAAGTCCAACAAAAACTGACACCAACATCTACTTTGGACGAATATCAGTCTATATACTGGTTCGTGGTGGTTGATTATGATAGGGACCATAATCCATTTCCATTGAGGTTATTGCCAACAGTCCGTCTTTGATCATCACTGTCGATTCATTAAAAAAATGGATCGAATTCATTACAATGAAGATGCAAATCACAAGATTTTATACGCTTTGTTTTAAAAATTACTTTCAATTCATGTGGTCCAGACTATCAAGTACTTTTACGAATCCAAGACATCTCAATAACAGTTGATTTCTATATATTTCACTTTTCTCCATACTCACACATAATAACATGACGATCCAACTCAATTAAAGCATTGATTTCGTCAGCATGAACTTCACTTGGCTGACATAAATATGGCTCGTCTTTGATTTAAAAATCTTCCTAACAGAATTTGACAGACCAATTCTGGCACTGTCATTACCTAACTTTTACGCAGATTCCTTTACGCATATAAAAAAGCCAAATATGTCGAACTTAACATTGTTAATAGAACAACGCACGATTTTGTAAGGTGACAGCTTAGAAATGTCAAAAGTCAGAGACATCTTTATGTGAAAATGAGAATTTCTTTTCGGACAAACCAATAGTATGTAGCACATGGTATCAATTGTTCTGGTGCTGGGGAGACACTCTTGTTGGTTTCTTTGGTAATTGCAACCACCAATGGTAAAGAGCTTTCCCTAGTTCAAGTGATGGTGAAGTAAATTTTGTCGGTCACAAATCCTAAGAAGTAAAATCAATGTAAATGTGGGGCTATAGCATCAATCAATAAGATAGTAAACAACCAAACTCTGATTCTAGTGGTTGATTCTAGTCACCAAGGGATTGCATTCTTTACTGAGATTAAATGGAATTTGTCCTATTGCACGGATGTGATAAAGGATAGCGCGATAAGGTCTTCGAATATTTTCTTAAAAGTTAAAGGTTCNATAAGGTAATTATCTTCGAATATTTTCTTAAAAGTTAAAGGTTCTTAAAATTAGTTCGTCCATTCCATTCCTCAATGAATCCAGTCTGTTAAAGAAATTAGCTTCAGTATTCAGGAGTGATGTTTTGTAGCACGGCAGTAAGGATGGCAACACTTGAAAACATTTGTTGAGAACTACAACTTAAGCCATGCTAATGCATATAAAGCTAAAAAGATTGCATTACATGAAGATGGCAGAGGTCCTAGTTATAAAATGAGTAAAAAATAGCCAAAATATATGCTCGGAATATTTCACTGGTCAGTCGATGCTCAATTTTTGAGTTCTCCACGTTTTCCTAATAATAGCGCTTGACAAATCATGCTTTGGATGAAGGGGTTGCATAACAACAGATAGTTTGGTGCTTTTTATACTCCATTCCCTCTGCAGATTCTCCAAAGTGAGAAAATGTCTAGGTATGTTCTATGCTTGTTTTAACTGGTATACTTAGACCAATTTCCTATATGATGAAAACTTTCTTGAGTCCCATTAAAAATAGGATAGTTTAGTAGTCGTGTTGCAGTCACACTGACAAGAACTTATGCTTTTTATGTTTTCGTTTCCAAGTCCATTTTAGTTTTTAAAATATCAGTTTGCTTCTAATATAAATACATTAAATTACATTTTAATTTAATTTAGCTTTCAATTTTCTATTTAGTGCCCTCTGAGACAAGAAAGAAGATAAAATTCCTCGAGGTAAAACAAGATTTCCGTATAATCTCTAAAAGAAAAATTAAAATAAACTTTTTTTCTTTTAATTTTAATATTTCACTGTTTCATCTTCCAGCTGCTGCGTTTCACCGCCACTGACACTTGCTATTGTTTTGTTGTTGCCATTGCTGTTACTATTGTTGTTGACAAATTAACCTGCATAGTTAGATGAGCTTTGGCAGCTGCAGCAACACACTGCTACATTCATTGTTGCTGCTATTGGCTACACAGCACTCCACAATGCAGCTGGCTGAATTGCTAATGTTCTAGCTTAAGTGCTGGTCCCTATCTTGTTGGTGCTTGCCAATCTTTCTTTTTATTCTTGTTCCAATGAAATTGGCAACTGGTATATTAGTTTCGATGGTACGTTTGTAACACCCAGAACGTATGACTGGAGACATATCAAAATACATACCAATATAATCAGCATCTACGTAGCAATTATTCTAGTTAAGTCCCTCAGTTCGTCTGTCCGTCCGTTCGCCTGTCCGTCCGTTCGTCTTTCTGCCTATCCGTACGTAAGCAAACACTAGAAAGAAGAAATTGAGCTAGACTTAAGAAATTGGGCACACGCATTCAAGGGAAAAATGTTAGATCAAAGTTTGAATTTAATTAAGATTTGGCCAATATTTCGGTAACCTCTAGTACACCTCTATACTCAAAATTGGGGCCTTAACTCCTCTGGATCAGTAAGAGTAGCAATTTTGAAATGCAATTTCGCTCTTACATGGATATTCATAACACCTAAGTGTACTTCAAAAATGGTTGCGATTTAATACAAATCAAATGTACCTCCAGTACTCCTATATGGTTCTAAAAGAGGTTTAAATTAATAATTATCTAGTTATTATTTAAATTGNGACCAAAAGAGGTTTAAATTAATAATTATCTAGTTATTATTTAAATTGTATATACTTTTTGAATTGAGTGAACATTTACAAATTCAATTTATCAAATATGAGCAAGATTGGTTGAAAATCACAGGTACCTCCAAACACCCATGTGGTGCAAAAAGAGAACCCTCCCAAAGCAAATAAGCAAATTTACTAGAAAAATTCATGAAATCCAACAAAATATTAGTACTAAGTTATCAAAATTATGATTAATGTATTTACCAAATATGCAGATGATTGCATATCTCCAATACAGTGAAAAAAAGGCTCTTAGCAAATTTGAACAGTACAATGAATGTTTTGGGACCAACGTGTATCTCACTGGTGGGCTTAGCCGATTGTAACTTTCTTACTTTTTTTTGTTTAGTTTTTGGATTTGTCTTGCATCGCATTCATTCTGCAATTGTAGCTACTGCTATTGGGCTAGTTGTTGTTGCATCAGGTTATGCGCAAATAATGCTATATGAATGACATGATCGTTGCATTGTTTGTGTTACACCCGCATTTGTTTACATTGTCATATTGCATTGCAAGTGCCGTTGTATGCAAATTATTGTTGCTAACTCTCTGGTGTCGTATGCAAAGAAGTTGGCAGTGTCGGGTGTAGGTACACTCAAATTGTTACATTCATTGCCTGCTGCGTTGTTGGTTTTAATGTGCCACGTCAATAGTACATTCAACTTTAGTTGACGAGTTGGGTGTGTTGTTTCTGGAAAATGCGTTGAAAATTATTTGGAGATATTTCAGCACTGTCTGCCGAAGAACAACTTTCTGACTTGAATGGTTTTGAAATGTTAAGTAGTATATGCCATTGAAATTGGTAAACTGTGTATTAATTTTGAAAGTATATTTGTATGTCCCAGAACGAGTCATCAAAATATATGCCCATATGATCACCATACAACAAGCATTGATTTAGCCATGTAAGTCAGACCGTAAACAAAAACTAGGAAGAAGGACTAGCTCAAGTCGACCAAATTTGGCACAGAAATTCTTTGAACAAATATTAGATCGACGTTTGAATTCGGGTATTATCCGATCAATATTTCGGGTACTTCCAGTTCAGCTCTTTTCCAAAAATGCCATAAGAGTTGATATTTTACAATGAAATTATGCATGTATTTTGGGTTGTGACAGCAACTAAACCCGAGCTGAAAATGAGAGAAGTTGGATGAAAATTAGAGGTACCTCCAATACATCTAAGTGGTCTGAAAAATGGATTTTACATAAAATTAGCCATATACCTTAATCAAGATCAACGAAATTGCATGAGTTAGTGGGGGACAAAATGGTTGATCCGTATACCAAAAATTAGTTCTGTGAAAATCAGAGGTACGTTCAGTATATGGTCCGGAAAGCGGATGTAAAGCAAAATTAACCACATACATTGGTTAAATTCAATGAAATTACATCATTAAATAGATATTAGAATGGTTAATGGATATCCCAAAAATAGGTCAAATGAGGCTAATCCCTGTAAACGTCTGCAATAACTTTGGTAGGCTTAACCCTAAAATGGTTTTCATCATTAAATAAACACATGATTTAAATTTGAATATTGAATCAAATATCAATATTATTTGTATAACTCATTAATAATATTGTTACTATGCACCTACGACAATTGAACATAACCAATAAATAATTAAAAAGTAAAAATTAATTTGCATTGAAAACTCATGCCAAAGTGACTGTACGAAGCTGCTATATTGGATTGGATGGACTTGGTCCAGAGTGCCATCGGTGCCAAAAATAAAAAATAAAAATACTATAAACCCTGTTTTTCAACCCTTCATTTTTCATGGAAAACAAGCAAATCGTCCATTTAGATTGGAAAACGCGTATAAAACACTAGTAAGGTTTTTACCAAATTNACTTGGTCCAGAGTGCCATCGGTGCCAAAAATAAAAAATAAAAATACTATAAACCCTGTTTTTCAACCCTTCAAACACCCATGTGTATAAAACACTAGTAAGGTTTTTACCAAATTAAAAGCAATTATGACTTGTTTCATCATAATGTCGATTACCTGGTATACTGAGTTCATATTTGAACTTCTTACCTTATTCTGCTTTTCAGCAATATTTGAAATATTTTATAAATTTTAATCTTTCATCTAATACACTCTTTTAATATCTTAAAAAATATCTGCGTTATTTATATATAACCTCTGTGAATTCTTTTTCCAGCTGGCAATGAACATCATTGTGGTTATTTGCCCAAACATCATATTAGTAACTGAATTATTAGCATTGTCATAGTGTCCAAATTCCGCTGCTGCTATACGTAATAGTTGACTAGCGTGCACAAAGCTCTTTGCCATTATTTCAAATTTCGCTGCGCCAGGTATTTCATATTCTAAATGTTTGTGCAAACAATTTTAATTATATTACGCCGATAATGGCAAGTGCAGGGGTAACAAAAGGAAAAACTACTTAGCATAATGACTGCTTGTGTAATTAAGCATTGCAAATCCTTTTATCAGTATCATTTACACTTGAATACGCAAAACAAACTAACTTACTCCGCCAAACGCATTGACTCGCATTTAATGAAAATTTTGCTGCATAAGCAAAGGGGTAATTCAATAGCAAAGCAATAACTGAACCAGTGCGTAGCTAAGCTGAAAGGTGTTGAGGCGTGCTATAAATTCCATATTTTCTTTAAACGCAAGTGGTACACTAGCTGCCTGGTAATGGTTAGCATTGGCATGACTTTTCAAGAGACAGGCAAACTTGTTACTGATTCTTTGTCCACAATGATGCAAGACAATATATTGAGACGCTAAAAAATATGTCGAAAATTGCGACCACACGTAATACTTTCACAGATGAATGATTACGTTGTTTATATTTAGAAGGACATATGCTTATTGCACATGTTATAAGATTTAAAGGTGACTGGAATTTCCAGTCACGTTGTCCAGACTTATTTGAAAAAATCAGCTAGTTAGTATTGTTTGGCCCTGGCTTAAACATTCCATTCTTAATTAAATATTCCATTCTTATCGGACACGANCATCCTAGTTAATTAAATATTCCATTCTTATCGGACACGAGATCTTTCAAGAGCATATTTGAAGAAGAAGAATGTTTAACAAAGATTAAACCAAACAGGAAAATATCATTGGAAAATTCTATGTCTATACTATGACAATGGTAATTATATGTAGCAGCTTAATTTATATTTTTGTCACTAGTAGCACTACTTTTGGAAGAAAAGTCAAATGTCATTAAATTCATGAGTTATGGATTCATTACTCATTTAGAGATTTTAAAAAGCTGTATTAGAGCTATATTTTCTTATCAATTTGATTTCCAGATCAAAATGGGGATAGTTTTAAACCGGAAGAAATTAATCACCGATTTTTTACGATCATCTCCCTCGGACACCATTCAAATGTATACTGATATTACAAACATCAGCACAGGAAGCAATGTCACCACACATAAACTGAAGTGTGCGTGATTGTATTAAATTTGATTTATTGTTTCTTTATTGCACAACAGTGTCCTATATTGTAAAATTATGCTAATTAATCATAAATATTAACAAAAAGAAATGTGCATAATTGCCAAATTCAACCTATATTTCTTTATTACAAATTAAAAGGTGAGGAATTATGAAAAATGACCTACTCATGTGATAGCAAGTCAACCACGTCAAGTAGAACAGGCAAGAGCCAATGGTTTTGCTGTGCTATGATGTTTAATGCGGGGATTGAAAAATCCAATATATCAGTAAATTGTCTTTGCTGTTGTTGTTGTGGCGGCTGTTGTCGTTGACAATAAATAATGGGCGTGATTGGATGGAAATCTGAAGTACCACCGATACACCTATTTGCATTGTAAGCGTTTTTCGGTATAACCCGACTGTAACTTTCTTTGTTTATATTTTAGTTTCGACGGTACGTCTGTAGTTCCCAACGTGTGATCGCAGACCTATCAAAATATATACCGTTATTACCAGGATCACCTCATCGGGGCATGTGCGTCTGAAAGCAAAACATAGAAAGACGGCGAAGTCGTTGTTTAGAATAATTGCTGTCTATAACAAACAATTGCTATGTCCTTGATNAGAATAATTGCTGTTTATAACAAACAATTGCTATGTCCTTGATCTGTGATTTTAGAAATTCCATGGTAGCATTAATAGAAACGATCTAATTTAATTCCTAAATTGCGTTTTCTCATTAACATACCTTATAACATTCTAAAAGTCTGTTAAACCTGAGGCTTCTTCATTCTGAGGCGTATTACACTTTAGGTTTGCTCCTTGCTTGTTAGATCATTGCGAAGAGACACAATGGAGGCAATTGCAATAATATAAGCTTTTGAAAGAAAAACGTAATAAATAATTGAACAAAGAGACATTTTTTTATGATATTTATTGATATTGAAAATGATTAAGGTTTAAAAATTATTCAAAATGTCCTTAAATCCATTACATATGAAGCCTTCTCGAAAGGAGGATTGTTGTGATTGTAGTGTACCGAAGTGTACTCAGCCAAATAATAGATTAGTCAAAGAAGCAAATATCTCCTAAAAGAAGAAGAATATCTTATTAACAATAGCTTTTAGAACTATGTGTAGCAAAGATTTATGGAAGAAACGCGTATACCATCTACAAGCATTCGCAGCCAAAAAGAGCATAACACCTTAAAGTAGGCAATATTTTTCTGTTCCAAGTCAAATAAAATTTCTTCAACCCACCGAGCTACGCAGTTACTTTAGACGACCTAAAGAGCACGCGTGGTGTTTAACACTCCAACAATTTCACTGCAACATACGCTAGAAATGGAGCAGACCTGCCAAAGCTATGCTCTGACAATGCGCTCATAAATGGAAAAATTTTAATTTATTCATCCAAATCAATTTCATCGCCTTCGAAGTATTTGTTTTCCTTCAAAGCGCACAGCAATTCACGTTGGATCTATGCAATAGATTCAACGCAGTATCCAAAGATCGGCAAGTCATGTCAATAAGGCAGTTGCGGATGGATATGAGTAGAATTTTTGGCATAAAACTCATGACTTATCAATATTGTGTGTGACAGCGCATTATCGTGATGCATTATCGTCTTTTCATAAATGTGACCTCTTCTTGCGAATAGTTTCGCACAACACTCAAATAATATTGGTTTTCGACAGTTTGGCCATGCGGAAGGAACTCATAATGCCCATCACCAGGATAGTCGAAGAAAACTATCCACATAACCCTTGAATTTTGAACGACTTTTCGCGAGAATTTTTTTTTGCTCCAGGTAAAGGAGCACTATATATACCCGATTGGTTAGTTTTTTCTGGATCATAAGCATGTATCCAAGTCTCCCATATAATGCGTTCAATGACTTCCTGATAGTCAGAAATCATCTCTTCACAAACGCAATTTCGTTTTCGGGGAAATTGAGTGTTCTTGGCACAAAACGAGATTTGACGTTTCTAAGGCCTTTACAATACTTCAAAATTGTTTGAACTGATCCAATTGAAATGCCAACTATATTGACAAGATTTATTATTGTCAAACAACGATTTTCGAGCACCAATTCCTTGATTATACGTACATGTTGCTCATCAGTTGACGTTGTTAGTCGTCCAGTGCGTTCAAAGTCATCCCGTTCTTTGCTTTCTTTGAAGTTTGTTCCACATATAAAAATTTTTCTGGAACATAGTTGATTCAACAAACCCTGTCTGCATAATTCTGCATAAAATTTAATGACACTTCTTTGCTCAGCATAATCAGACATTCTAAAAATCGACAAAATCAGTTTTAGTCGGTTAGAAAATAGAAGCGTAACCATGACTAATGATGAAATTCATATAAAATTTGGCACATATATCACTAATTAAGTCAGTAAGTATCAGCTACATAAAAATAAAACACTGCGGTCGAATCCTTAGGAAGGAAGTTTGAATTAAAAATATATCTTTACTTTTTGAACACACTTGCCCTAAAATACAAACTTGCTCACTTCAGCTCATTTGGTGTTATATACTCACGTATTTTATTCCTTCAGTTGTTGTTCACTTTATATATATATATATATATATATATAAACAATAGGTTATTACGAAGAACACTTGCAAATTTAAAATGCAGTTGAAATTTTAGCTAAATTTCTGTATCTGTTTTGTACACACATCAATCAATGAACGGGTCGAAACGCATTTCTGAGCAGACGTGTGCAAATTACGAGCACCGAGCGAAGGATTATAGGTGAGCAACTCAGCAACACGAAACATCAAAAGTAAATTGAATCATAAAGTTACGCACGCTACATTTAGCATAAAAACACCTCATTATGGAAAAATCCCTTTGTCGCACATATGGTTTGATTTGTGGCAATATGATATCATAAGTTTGATTTTGTATTCTAACAGCTTACTTATTTCGTTTTCATGGTTGTCATTAGCATTATAATAAAAAAGTTGTATGTTGTCTGTCTATTATTGCAAATTAATGTTCTAATCTTCAACTAATTTTCTATTTATTTATAAAACGCGTGGTCATTGATACTGATTATTAATCAGTACACAATACGAATTTAGTTAGGAAATAGGTTTTCCGAAATAATGCACATATCCAATACAATAAAATGCCCAATGGCAACCACGGACTGTGGAAAAGTGCAAAAAAACTTATCTGGATACACTCCTTTAAGAAGTTTGGACAGAATGGCCATATAAATAAAACAAAATGAGTACNACTTATCTGGATACACTCCTTTAAGAAGTTTGGACAGAATGGCCATATAAATAAAACAAAATGAGTACGACGCT
>JXOS01008537.1:0-10655 GCA_001015075.1 Cirrula hians
TTCATTTTCTACATCATTTGATGTTGTTCTCAATTTCTATTAATTCATCTCATTTTCCACAAATAATAATAAAAATATTTTTAAAAAAACAATAATAATTAAAAAACATAAATTAACACACAATGTGTATCCTTTAATACATTACTTGTTCATTTATTGGCTTTTAAACACGTTGCCTGGTTACACCTAAACCAAGCGATTGCACAGGTAACAAAATATATATCGATATATATATATATGNATGATCAGTATCACAACAGGATTCGATATAGGGATGTCCGTCTGTGCGCGTGTCTATCTGTCTGTCATCAAATTTTAGAGAGAACGCGTTGTGCTTGAATTACAAAATTTGGCATACATAATCTACGGATAAATTTTAGGTCTAAGTTCATACTTTGGCCCGATCCGAATCCGGGTACCTCCAGTACACGCCATTATTCCAAATTACGGGCATGGTGCATCTGCATCCATCGGAGTTGATTTTTATTATTATCACAGCATCTTAGCCTGTTTCAAAAATAGGCATGATTGCATGAAAATTTGGGGTACCTCCAGTATACCAGATTTGTGAATTGTGTTCAAAAAATTAATAAAAATTCACAAAATTTAATAATTGAGTGATCATAATTATTTTCCAGTACGCCTATGCTATCCAAAAAGAGGGTTTTAAGCAAATTTTACCAGAAAATTAATGAAATTGAACGAAATTTTTCTATTGAGTGATAATAATTATCGATGCGTTCACCAAAAAGTGAAACTTTCGGATGAAAATCACAGATATCTCCAGTCTCATTATTGTGACTTTTCTGTAATTTTCTTACTTTTTTTTTTTGTTTTTGCATTATTCAGAAATTCCATTTATTTAATGGAGGTACACGTACTAAACTGAGAATCTTTTCATAAAATATCTGAATCCGGAAAAAATTAATAATCGTCAATAAACACAAATTGTTTTAAATTTTCTAGCAAATTTTCAAAGAAAAAATGAGATAAAATCATATAATCGCTGACAATAGTTGTCAACTCTATACAAACTCCTCCCATGAATGCTGTTACGGGGGCTCTAAAAAATACTGTTCGACTGCAATNGTCAACTCTATACAAACTCCTCCCATGAATGGGGGCTCTAAAAAATACTGTTCGACTGCAATTAGATGCTTCTTTATTTGACTAGGAATTGAATGCAAACATTGTAAAAGACACTCGTGGCTGTTATTATAGGTGTACTTAAAAGTATGGGCCAAACTATTAAAAACTCAAATACAATGATTTTTATCTATCATTATATCTGGCAATACACATATGCAATAGAATCGGCAAATCAGTAATGACTTTAGTTACGTAAGAACAATGGAATGGAGATCCACCAAAAAATGTATCGAAATAATCAGAACTATTAAAATATTTTACCAATCCATGTGCATCACAGTTCCTACCCATCCATATCCAAAAAAAAAGGTAAAAATGTTACAGTCCTAGACATAAGACCTACCGTGCAATACGCTACGCTTCTAAACTGTTGAGTACAGAAAAATAATCCAGATTGAAATTAAAAAAATATATATGAAAAAAAAAAAAAAATACGTTCTATTTAGTTGAGAACATTCAACATTCTTGGACGTATTGCTTGTACCGTAGGTACCTCTGCGTTTCTTCAATTCTGTAAATTCATGGGTAGATGCATAGAAAATATTTGTATATTAAATTAGATTCATGTTTTTATAATAACTAAAACACCGTTTTCGGCCTAATAGCTGCATTGGAGGTACCTATGATCCTGCCATGCTCAAGTTTGTTTCACACATTAATCATATTAATGTCCACTCATTGTATCATTTAATTAATTATTGTGTGTGTGTAAGAAAACCAGTTGTACTTCCAGATCACCAATGTGATCCAAATTCAACTCCGCAACAAAGATCAATCAAATTCAACGCAATTTAATTACTGGGTTCAAGTTTTTATCTTCAATGAGTTGAGTTAAATCAGACTTGATTGGCCAATACCAATACCAGAACACTTCTTTACTCAAAATTGGGACCTTAACTCTACTGGTGCCGTAGGCGTTGATATTTTGCAGTGCAATTTCGTTATTAGTTATTAGGCTGATATTCATAACATCTAAGTGTGTTCCAAAAATATTCATGATAGAATAAAAATCAGAGGTACCTCCAGCACTACTTTATGGTCCCAATAGAGATTTTAGTGCGGAATTACCCATGGTAATAANTGGTTATAATTCAAAATTAACAACATTGGAGTATTGCGTGAACATAAGTATATTCAATAAGTGTTCCCAATGAACAAGATTGGATGAAACTCCAAGGTACCTCTAGTACACTTTTATAGTCCCAAAAGAGTATATAGCTAGAAAAATTAATCAAATCCAATGAAATTTTAGTATTCAATTAACAATAATAATTAGGACCAAAAATCAGCAATATTGGATGAAAATCAGAGACGCTTCAAATACGTCTATGAGATCCGAAAGGAGAGTAAAAGGCAAATTTGGCAAGAAAAATTATTCAAGTTCATCAAAATTTTATTAATGAGTTTGCATTATTATGATCCATTTGTGTATCTAAATGCGCATAATGGTATGAAACTTAGAGATACCTTCAATAAACCTATGTGGTCCGAAAATAGGACTTTAGCAAATTTGAATAGAATTGTTCCAAGTATTTTGGAAACGACTTGTTTCTAACTCTAGGCCTTTGCCAACTGTAACTTGTTTTTATTAGTACGTGGTCGACAGTAGTATAATCGGGATAAACAATAAAAATTGTGTTTGTAATTTGTGACTTTAGCCTATAGCGTGCACATTTGTTTTAATGTCATATTTTTTCTGCCCATTTATCATTCACGTTGTGTCAGATTTGGCTCTCAGCTTTACATTGAATACGCTTACTCAAGAATTTTTATTCGTTAAGTTAGTTTTAAGGAAATGCTACATAGCCATCTCCATGGTTGCAGCAGTATTTTGAAACATTCAAAGCCATTATTGCAATGTTGTTAAGCAATTAGAATGAATATGTTGTTTTATACATTTACTACAGATTTGCATATAAACGCTTTTAATTCGATTTAAATTTCCTTCACGTGGATATATGATATATTCAAGTACATACAAACAAATGGCCATAAACTCAACTTGGAATGTTATTTTGTACACAAAACTCTATTCGAATAATTTTTAATATACGGTGCATAAATATTTATTCTGAAACAGATGACCCAAAAATTGTAATTTTTGCACGAACTACTCGAAAAGCAATTATAAAAATGGTCTAAAAATTTCAGCACTCTTAAAATTCTAAGNTCGAAAAGCAATTATAAAAATGTTCTAAAAATTTCAGCACTCTTAAAATTCTAAGCTGTTATTTGGAGCAATAATTCGTGCAACTAGATTGATATGTGCACTGTCAGCGCTTAAATATACATGATCATTACTAAATTACTGTAAATAGTTTTTAACTAATATATAGCTCCAAATAGTTAAAGTTTGAATGAATAATTTGAGTACTGTCCGTTTGCAGCGCGTCTAATGCCTTTGTTAGCGCTTATAGTGAATGCAAATTTTTCCACCAGTGCAGTTTGACCTTTAATGTGTATAACAGAATGTATTAATATAAATATATATTTTTTTTAATACTAACAAATACTCTGCTACTCCAACGCTATATGTAGTAAAACTTGTGATTATTTCATATTCTATTTATTATTAGCAGCTCTCATACATAATCGAATAGTGCTCATACGCCATGGTGCACTATGCAAGCGTGTGCTGCTGTGCGAATTTGTGTGAATAAGTAAAATTATAATATAAGTGTGCTGAATAATTTTTGTATTTTATAGACAAATTTTAGTTAATGTTAGTAAATGGCGCCTGTAATTTCTTATTACGAAATATTTATTTAATAACCTTAAACTGAATGCTGGTACTAATAACATTTAACAATTATCTAAGGCCAGTTTTGTTTGATTTGACAAAAAAAATTAAATTTTTGTATAGTTTTTATTCTAAAGCATTCCAAGTGAGTCACTATCCTTCTTATTGCTGTAATTAAAATAATTATTTTATATCGAATTTTGGAGAGATTGATAAATAATATCAATTTGAATCAATTAAAGAATTGTTAAAGTTTTGTTGCANTTTGGAGAGATTTATTGAATTTTGGAGAGATTGATAAATAATATCAATNATCGAATTTTGGAGAGATTGATAAATAATATCAATTTGAATCAATTAAAGAATTGTTAAAGTTTTGTTGCAGTTCATACGCAAAGAACTATTTCTCTTTGAACTACACATTGAAGCTGATTATTTGGAAATAAAGAAATACTAATTGAATATTATGCGCCTCCCTATATTAGTGAATTAAATAATAATAACAGTAATTATACTTTTATAGTGTTGTTATGTATTGGCTGGAGGTTCATCAATAAGAAGCATTATTTTGATTATTTAATTTTTTTTTTATTAACTCTTGATTCCAATATTTTGGACCACCTTCACTTAAGGTAATAAACTTTTATATGAAAAGGCATTATGAAACGGTTTCTTGTGGTGCACAAAAAAATTAATCCAATCGCATACGTTGAAAGGATTATTGGTTTGCGTTGTCTTTCACCAAAGCTTCGACACCATCATTCAGCTTAGATGCAGTGAATCACAAACAAGAAGCCAACAAATTTGTCACTTTGCAATAGAGTCAACAGGTTTCTTCAATTGTTTCTATTTTTGTACACGTTGCTAATAAAATACGCAATCATAAATTGTTTGTGAGACACAGAAACGGTGGTTCGAAAACAACCCAAATTTAGACCAATATCTTCACCATTTACTGAGATTGTAAACAGAGTCCTGAACTATAACTATTAAACAAATTCGATACGTCCAATAGGTTACAATATTTTTTAATCNACTACTGAGATTGTAAACGGAGTCTTGAACTATAACTATTAAACAAATTCGATACGTCCAATAGGTTACAATATTTTTTAATCTTTAATCTTTTTATTTGTGATGAAATTGCACCGTTCATAAACGAAATGGTATCGTACTTTTAAGAATAGATCACAATACAAAAATGATATACACAAAAATAACAAAGATAAAGCAGAAAAGTATGGAATAAAAGATCATGTGCAACAATAATGTATGACCAGGATTCTGAAATGTTACAATTGTAAAAATTGACAAAAGAAAGGGTAAAGTAAATTTCTAAGAACTCTTACACTGGCCAAACGTTTCAATCCCTTTTTTTACTTATGAATCAATAAAATTGAAGCTATGCATAAGAATACAATGGACAGAATTAACCAAAAGAAATACAACTTGGATGACCCGGAATTTTTCTAAAAATAAAATTCTCAAAAAGCCTGTAAAACAAACTTTTTTTCACTTAGAAAATTAACAGTTCTACACATGGATTTTAAAACAAGATTGATCTAATAGTCGGGCAAAACCGGCTACATAATACGTTTCTGTCATTCGATTGACAAGAGCAACAAAATATTACAAGAATACTATATTTCAGTAACTTCCTATGAAATAACTTGTATTTACTCAATAAAGTTAATTTGGGGATAAAACGCCTTTGTAAACTATCCAAAATGTTGGAATTATTTCGATTATATCGTAGAATAATATAAAAATAACTTAAAAATGGCTAAGTAACTAATTTCTGTAGTCTGTAAGGAAATACCTGACATTTAAGCTTACTTCCGTGAAATCGCTTTATGGGAGGTGTTCAAAGTTATAGACTGACGGTTTTTAACCTTTCTTTTTTTTTCTATGAATATGTCTCCAAGAAACATATACTCGAAAATGATTANTGACGGTTTTTAACCTTTCTATGAATATGTCTCCAAGAAACATATACTCGAAAATGATTATTTCTGTGTATTACATACTTTCAACAAATCCATTATACGCTAAATCTATGACGATGGGTTTAATACCATTTTTTGATACAACTTCGTAGCAATCATTACTTTTATTAAAAGTGGGCTTAGGCCGACAGTGTACTACAGATTGCGTCAGTCCTCGTAAAATTGAATGTTATCCAATGAATGCCTTATATCTGCTGACTATTATTTCTGAATATGATCGCAATTTTATCATCTGGTCTGTTCTGAATGTACAAGCAATTAAAAAATTATAATGATTCTCGATGATAAGTTTGGGTACAAATGGTTTTACTTAATACACTCAAAATATTATTCGGATTGACAACGCGCTTGAACTTACAACTATGACCGTTCAATTTANGCACTCGAAATATTATTCGGATTGACAACGTGCTTGAACTTACAACTATGACCGTTCAATTTACTCTGGGAAGCAATCTGGGAAGATTTGGCTCAACGCGTTCTTTGAAGNACTCTGGGAAGCAATCTGGGTAGATTTGGCTCAACGCGTTCTTTGAAGATATCAATGATAGGCGGACGGCCAAACGGTTGGACATCGCTATATGAAATTCTGTGCTGATGAGCTGATTATATTGGAATACATTTTACTAGGTCTCCAACTACATGTTCTGGTTGTGACACATGTCTGGACAAAAACAATATGCAATATATGGGCGACGTGTATAAACTAGCTCGCACCATCGAGTTTATTATAATTTCCCGTAAAGGAGCTTGCAAACCCCTACATCGAAGCTGCACGTACATGATTCATTATGCATCTAATGATTCTTTTCTGTTCCTTTTTCTGTTTTATGGAATTTTAATATACGATACGCCCATGTAATTTTTCCGACACTGGTTTAATAACTTAGAAGCAAGTCTAATTTATCCAGCAACTTGCGAAAGCAACAAGCCATAGAATGAAACTTATAATTATTTACGCTTAAAGCCAGAAAACATTAAATAACAACTTAATTAGTAGGAAAGTGATGCCGAAGGCGTCTTTAATGCGTATACTCTTACACAATTATCTGCCTGCATTGTTACCACAGATATTAATACACACGCTTGCTTATGTGTATTATGTGTCCGGGTCATTAAAAATGAAACAAGTAGACGGAGAAGGTAGTATGACTGGTTACCATTAGCAAATATTCCAGCCAACCCATCCTTTCGCAAAGCGGTAAGCTTGTGTTGCACAATCCTCAACACAGATTACACACATACGTTTGTAGAAAGGGCATTTATCATTTAATTTAATTAATGTTTAATAGAAAATTCATATTAATTGTAATATCTCATATTAGCACTCAGATTGAATGTTTTCCTCGAATAAAAGCTGTAATACTTCCAATGCCAAGAGCATTAGTTTCGTTTCCATCACCACTGTGCTATTAAATATAAACTTACAATCAGCAGAGTAAGAAAAATTTACGCCAGTATTTAATTTAGCGGTCTGCTTATGCAACATTGTCACTTGAGGACTGCAGCTTATATAAACGTAAAAGTTTAAGATATATTTTACTTAGTACGAGTATTAGAATTTACGGTTCCAACTCGTATTATGCGGAATTTCATTTCTTTGAAACTCGTAATCGTTCACCGAATTTTGTAGGGATCATATCCTTTCATCGAATGTGATACGTCATGTTCTGTTTTGTTGCATTTTGATATTAAACTGTCTGTGATAAGGTATTTCGCATGTAGCTATTTCGTATGCGGTTCATTGATTATTTCATGGTCTCACACCTGGCGCTACATAAAGCACTCCACCACGGGCGCACGAGTAATNTGGTTCATTGAATAAAGCACTCCACCACGGGCGCACGAGTAATATGTGTAGGCTTTTCGATGTTTATGAGTCATGGAATTGCTTTGTCAATCGCTTAATGTGCCTAAGCAGTAATTTCGCTTTGCTTCTGATCAGTTTGATGTGAGTTTCAAATGTAAGCTTTTAATCCATATATATACCAAAATCTTTGAAAAGTTCTACGCGGTCAAAACTAGGATTCTCTAGGAATAGCTGGTGCTGCGAATTAAACTCATTGCTTTGTATTTTTCAAGATTCAATTTTAATTTGTTGGCGGTACAGCAATTAACAATTTTCTTGATGTCACCCTGCAGAAGCCTTGTAGGATCCGGCTTTATCTCCTGGAAAACTTGATATCATCAGCATAGGTCCAAGGTGACTGCCTTAGGATACATCTGATGTTACTTTAAATGGTTCAAATAAGCTATTATTATTGAAAGCTTTACTAAAATACATGTCAATCACTTCAGTCTGCAGGCTATTGGTTAATTTTTCATTTACCAGTATTGTTAGTTCAAGAATGTTTGTATACGTCGCTCTACCTATGCTCCAACCGTATAAGTAAGGTGACCAAAATGATTTAATTACATTAACAAGGTCGCTCTAAATTAAATACGCAAATAGTTTCGGTATAGAATAAAGTCTCACAATTCCACGAATTAAGGCCTCATGCTTGGGACCATTTTTATTTATAGAACAAATTAAAAACATTTTCCATCCATTAAGAAACTTTGATGACCTCAGTGATACAATGTGTTTCGCGATACTGCTGAGCAGAGTTGAATTTTTTAACGTAAAATACATTTTGGTCGAACGTTAAATAAGTTCTAAATTAAGTTACAATCGCTACAGGAAATCAGTACTTTTTGGTATTTTTGGATTAGGATATTTTATAGATAACAAAATTTTTTCAAATATTTTCTTAATTCTCTATTTTTAACATGCTGTTATTTATATTAACTTTATTATATCACTTTCCATGACGTTGTTCATACGCCCTGTAATATTATGTTGGCTTTAATATGCTCGTTTGTTGTTTTATGCACACGCACGTGTGCTAGAGTATATTATGCTGACCATAAAAGGTTTCAGCGTGATTTTTATTTTCACAACACTGCTATAGTGCTTAAAGCAAAAAAATTTAGTCGTTTTGTTTTATATTTAATGGATTTTTTTGCTTACACAGTTCACGTTACTAAAAATGAACTTAAATTTAATTGAACCCAGCGCATCATGCACATAACTGACCTTCAAACTATTTACATAGGCTTCTGTTAAATAGAGCATATTATATTGTAGCAATTAAATGGACGAGTTTTTTATTTAAAATATCAAATAGCTGTTTGACACACTATTCACACTTCAAAAAAATGATAAGCGCATTTAACTTGTCATTATCAAGAGCAATCAATGAACGGGAGTGTTTGAAATCAATTTAATGGAGACATTTAAAATGTGCATATACTAAGTGAACAATATAAAATAGAGGAATGGCTAAAGTTATGGAAAATTAAGGTGAATTCGGATAAGCGCGTTCAAGTCACATTTGCATTGACAAAAGGTGCCTGCACCCTAGTCACACTGAATGGAATTGGAATAGGGAATTGGGAGACAGTTATATACCTTGGACTACATGTTGACAAGACATACCTGTAAGGATCATATAAAAAATAAATAAAAACAATTGAAATAAAAATAACAAAAAAATGAACTGGCTACTTCATTCNATAAAAATAACAAAAAAATGAACTGGCTACTTCATTCAATTTCAGCTCCAGCTAAGTTACGTTAAGAAACTAAGGTATTTGTGTACAAGTTAATACTGCAACATGTATGAACCTACGGGATCCAATTGTAAGTAACTCGAATATTGAGATTTAGCAACGACATCAGTCAAAGATTTTGCGAAATATTGGGTAGATCTCTTTTCGATATCAGTCAAGGAGACTTAAACGATTCCATGTTCTGGATCTACCTTTTCGCTACATGTATATTTTTGTATTGTTCTATATAGTTACACTCACTGGCGTGTAGCTACCCTCTGACAGTGCTGTCCCTAATCATCTCATTTGCGTAGTATTATGTTGTTTGAAAGATCGCAAATAAAAATTTTAAAAAATATAAACTACATTCATAAGAAAGTCTCATACAATTGAATATTTAAAAAAAGCTTGTTGAAAAGTAAATACACTCTTAATTAAAGTTTCAAATTTTTTACCCATACATCAACCATACCGTGAAGTTCGAGGAACACTATTCGAAACATTTTAGGACCATTGCCATAACACTGTCAAATTTGAAGACCTGTCAGAGAACGTTTATTTACGATTTCATGGAAATAACCATAAAAGCCAAATGTTTTCTGACATGGCACTCAAATGCTGAATTGGGTGATTGTCTGTTATTTCCATAACAATATTCAATTTGCGTGAAATGGGATACATCACTCAAAAGTTTTACTGGAGATTTTACTCTTCGGACTCAACCAATCGAAATTTAATAGAATTTGTTATTGCTGCAAAATTTCGATGATTCTATAACATGAGTGATATATAGTTGGTTTTTATGATATATTACGTTTATCTTGTTCTAAGTAAATGTATTGTGATTAATATGACATTATCTAACTCATACACGTTCTATTTGGAAGTAAAATTTTCATTGAAATCAGGGAACTTTTATTAAGTTCAATGAAATAATAAGATCCAACTCGGCAAAACCATATTTATTATTTTTGCAAATATCTCTTGGAAATGTTTGCGTATTTGTAGGTATACGAATTTTACTATTTATTCCGAGGTTATAAAAATTAAGATAAGACTTTCAATAAATATAACATTTCAAATAAAACTGTTTTTAAACGCTCTATTTCCATAATCCCACAGAGTCTTAGGAATGAAATAAACTTAAATGAGCCTTTTAATTTTTTTTT
>JXOS01008595.1:0-13193 GCA_001015075.1 Cirrula hians
TCATGCAAAAATACTATTGTGACTTATTTCTCCATTGTGAATAATTCATTATGTACGATGTTTTATTTCTAGAGACAATTACAATACCTGATATTAATAAGCAAAGGAACATGAAATTTTGTTGTGTTTGGGATGGCATAATATACATATTCCCGAAAAACGGGAATGCTGTCGTGCAAAAATAATATTGTGACTTATTTCTGCATTATTGTGAATATTATATTTTACATGCTTTTGTTTTTAGGGACATTTACAGTGCCTGTTAATAACCAAAGGAACATCTAATTTTTGCTGTGCCAGGGATTGTATAACATTCATGTTCCCGAAAAACGTAATATTATTCAATAAGAATGCATACCAAAGATTAGTAACCTTGAATCATCGTTGAACATATTTGATTTACACTCGAATCTTACTAAAAGTACATTCAATTCTGAACATAAAATAGTAAGAAACAAACAACTAAGCCCTTGCATTAATTGTTATACCAATCAGTCATATAGAGAGGGTATTATTGATTTTTCCAAAATATACAATTCATAGAAATAAGCATTTTCGACCATATGTTTCTGGGAGACATATGTATAGAATCAAAAAATAATGTCAAATGCCAGTATCCGTCTGTACATAAGCACGATAACTTGAGTAATTTTTGAGCTAGTGTAATGAAAATGGGTTTGGGAATATATTTTTGAAAAAGTAAAGACGAGTTCATGAACGGGAAAAATCTCCATTATTTCGCTGAGCTCCTCAATTATCTCCGATTTCACATTAATCTGTAAAAAGGCCACGCATTTCAATGAATTCTTCTGAAATTTGGTATGGAAGCATTTTTGGCTCATGATCATAACTTTGCTAAATTTCAACAAAGTCGGTCTGCCACTTCAGATACCTCCTATAGAATTTTTATCCCCGATTTCACGAAAATGAACACAAAAGCTAGGAACGTTATCGTAGAGTACTGAGATATGGTAAAACGTTTATTTGGGTAATGGTCATGATATTGTGATTTTAACAAGATCGATTCATAAGGTCAAATACCCTCCATCGAACGTTTGCTCCCGATTTTAGACAAATTAGTATTAAAACCAGTTGCGTTACCGTAGGCATAGAAGCTTTTTTGGATCAAAGACTTTATATAGTAAAATTTTAACAAAATCGTTGGAGGTAACTCCCATAGAATGGTTGCTCTTAATGTCACGGTAATTAGCTTTTTAGTCATTCTGGGTTACGGAGATACGGTATTGAAGCATTTTTGGGACTTTACATTGAAATTTTTAACTTTAATATATTTTATACTTCCGATTGAATAACTGATGGTAGTTCTGTAGTCGGTTTTGACCGACTGATATATCCATCTTGTTTTAAATATCAACTGATTTTAGTTTTATTTTATATACCATTTAATTTTTAAAATTCTATAATCATTTTTGTGTATGACAAAATTTGTTTAAAAATGTTTCTTATTTTGTAATTTATATACTTTTTTTTTAAAATATTTTCTCTATGTACTCTTTATTTTTTATTATTTATTTAGTACTTATATGTAAACTACATAAACACTGAGCCCCTATTTATCTTATTCAGTATATATAAGATTTTTAAATTTAAAACATACTTCGCCGTCTTGTCTGCCGCTTATGTCTCCGTTCCTGTGGCTTCAATTTAAAAAAATATAAAACTGATACTCTATAATCCTGAATAACATGTCATTGCATTAATTTACAAAGTGCGCGGTTTCGTGGTATTGTTTTATTTCGTAAACATTTTATTAGAACACAAATTTATTGCTGTTTTGAAAATGATTTCCTGGCTAATAAAGAAGACACAAGTATGCGCTTTGTATGCTGCAGGGTGTATTCAAATCTAGCGCACCTCAAATGTCCGGATTAATGGATCAATCCTAGACAGGATTGAGCAATGCATCAGCAGAAGGTGGTTATGCTGGACATNAGACATACAGAAAAGTAGTCATTAATTTTTCATTGTTGGCGAACACTGCACGAGCCCCTTTTGCGGGAAGAGCATATTCATCTCATACAAAAGTTGGATTTGAAAGAAATTCNGGACATACAGAAAAGTATTCATTAATTTTTCATTGTTGACAAACACTGCACGAGCCCCCTTTGCGGGAAGAGCATATTCGTCTCATACAAAAGTTGGATTTGAAAGAAATTCGTTTCTGCAGTGCGTATGACATTATAAAAATTCGTGAGACGTAATCACAATGAAAACCATGTGTTTGGGGAATGGTGGGTTAATTGCTTCGGCTAAAAATACGTCAACGTTTGCGGCCTGCAGATTGACATTGCCTAATGCTAATCCATATTCCTATGACTACTTCCTTTTTCCTATCAACTATTCCCATAGTCACCAGTGTTTCAGAACCAACGCGTTCATGGATTGCGTCAACAATTTTATCAAATTTCAATGTGGGTAATTCTGCACTGAAATCACTATTTGGTGCTGGAGGTACCTCTGATTTTTATTCAATTANTACTGTTAATGGGTACTGGAGGTGCCTCTGATTTTTATTCAATTACACAATTTTTAGAACACAGTTATATGTTATGAAAGCTAGACAATAACGATTTCCCCTTACAAAATACTAACATTTACGGCTCCAGTAGAGATAATACTCACATTTTGAGTAAAGAGCTGTCCGGATCTTAACCAAATTCTAGCTCCGATCTAACATGACGGACATCCATGGCTAGTTCCATTTCTGTAGTTATACTGTTTATATCGCTACACACATTATTTTGATAGCTCTCCGATCATTCGTTCTGGGTGTTATGAACGTCAAATCTATTATACACTTTCCCAATTTCTTCAACAGATTTTTTATGGGAACAATGTTAGCAATTTTCCAAAGTTTGCCATTTCCCAGCTCTAAATTTAAACATACTGTTATTGCTTTGCACATATTTGTATACGTTTGTACATATTTCTATTGTATATGTGTATGCGAATGTGCGTCGATAACTGTCAGTCTGTATTAAAATTTGCATCTCATTAATAATATTGTTATTGTTGGAAACAAAAAACGCTCCTTTCCGCTCGATTGATAATATATGCAGCAGTGGTCTTATTAGTGTCTTGGCGTAACATTAAAGGAATCTTAAAAAAAAAAAAAAAAATTAAAAATGCACATCGAATTAAATATGCTGTCAATTGTTGTTATTCAATTTGTAAAGCGAACGTTTAACATAGAATATATATATACATATATATACATATGTATATATACATTTGCTGCGAAATACCAACGTGTTGCCATGTTAAATGCTTGACTTGCCTTTGAACATTATTTTGACTTTTGTTGTCATTGTATTGTGCTTTACCCGTGGCAGCTGAGGAAGCGCTTCCTTGTGAGCTCCCTACTATTAACTTTAATTGTTGCATAATTTTTGGGGCAAACGTAGTGAATTGTAATTAATTGCTGCGGACAAGTGTATCCGTACACCCGCTTGTTTGCACGCTCATTTAATTTATTTGCTATAATAATATGCTGTTATTTGATTGTCAGCATGGTTCTTCTTGTACTTAATTTGGTTCGGTTATTGGTATAATTAAATGTCATCAGTTGGTCTTTCTGTCTTTCTGCATCAATATTTAACAACTTTTTTTTTGTTATTTTAATTAATAAATTATGCAAAGTGTGCATTGGGGTTCAAGGCATCGAACTGAATATTTCTTAATTACCGTGAAAACTATTGGAAAGCATAAACTGATGTTAAGGCATCAGGTATGTAAGGATACCAATGCTGTGTAAGAACATAACGGCGATCAAGTCAAAGCAATGGGGTAAACAAAATGTCTTTAGACAAAATTATCACTATATAGCACAGCCGGGGAAACCTTGCACAATTCTCGAACACGCTCATTATTAAAATACAAAGAGGGAGTTTTAATGTCTTTGCAATTATGAGATTTTAGTCAATTCGAAAACTCTTATTTTCTATGTTTCCATTTAAATACCTAACAACTTAATAAGGGTTGTTTAAAATGTTCTGCCGCAGGTCTTGAACTGAAAAACCCGCTCTTAGATATGAGCATAAATTTAAAAATTATATTTTTAAGTTACTCAAAATTTGGTTTTAATAAAAAAGTCGACAAATAAATAATAACGCTATATTTTGAACCCCAATGTGTAATGAAAATGACGCATCTGTCTATACTGACAGAAGAATATTAATTTATAGAATTGAACGGGAGTGATGAAATATATATTCTGAGCATATTTGGTAAAAAGCCAGANAAAAGTTTTGAACAGGAATGATGAAATAGAATTCCAAAGCATATCTGCTAAAAAGCCCTAGATCTGGCTTGTCCCGAACGGACAAATCGGACCATTATTTCGCGTACGTCCCGTATGTGGTTTATTACCAATTTCATGGAAATCTGTAAAATAAAGTCATGAATTTCATTGGATGCTTCTGAAATTTGGTATCAGAAAAAATCGCTCCATAATTGCGGGTACCTTCCACATCCTGTTCTCAAGGAAATTCTTTTAAATTCATAGTGTTTTGTGGTATGGTTCAGACCATTTTTAAATCATTGCTTTATTATTGTGAATTTAAAGAAAAATCGGTCTATAACTTTTGGTGCCTCTTAAAGAAGGTTCACTTCAGATTTTACGGAAATTAGCTTAAAAACCAACTGTTTCGTCGTATGCAACAGAAATTTGGTACTTAGATGTTTTTACNTTTTACGGAAATTAGCTTAAAAACCAACTGTTTCGTCGTATGTAACTTTGGTACTTAGATGTTTTTACATTATTGCCATAATATTCTACGGTAACACCAAAGTCAGTCCATAATTTTGGGTAACCCTCAAATTTGTTTGAGGCCTTTTTTCATTAGATTTATAGTTATCAAAACCTTAGATAAAGCTTGGCATACAGCTGACGAAAATCACTTGATTAAGCACGACTCGGTCACACTCTTAACAACTTTTTAATAAATATGCAATTTTTTGATTCGAAATTGTCATTAGGTCAAATTTAATATGAATTTGTTGTTTTTGTTTCTTTTTTTTTGTCGTGTTTCAGCTCGAAGAGTGACGCAAAGCTGCGAATAAATATGACAAACTTTATTTTGAACTCAAAAATATATTTTCAGGAATAATTTTGTTTCTTTTATGTTATAATTTTGTTTTTTCCTTATTTAATAAATAAAACAATATTTTAAGAGAATTCATTATTATTTTTAGCTTTATGTTGCTGACGACTTATGGTGTTCGCTCGTTGTTCTTGTAGGCGAAAAGTTAGTAAGCGGCAATATTGTAATTTATTATTGTTGGATGCACCAGCGAGCCGGAAAATATTCAAATTGACAGGCAAACTTACTCAGCAAGTAGTCTGCGGCTGTTTGCACCAAATGAATGACGAAAACACACAAAAAAAAAAAAAAATTATAGCAAAACATATTCAAATAAAGAAAAATATAGAATTGCCCTGCCTCACGTGCACATCAGCCAATCCACTTCTTTTCTATTTTTTATAGTCATGAAAGTACTTGGAAGCTAAAAAAAAAAACAAAACATAAAAAAAATCAAATAAGTGCAGAAGAAATTATTTTAATAATTTTCTATATATTTCGTATATGTTTACGCAGTAAAACCGACACGTTGTTGGATGGGGGCGGTATGAGGGTGAGTTAACTAATTTGTTCCTGCTTAATTTTATTTAACTGCTAGGTCCTTACTTTGATGTTGCGGTGTTTTGTTGCGTGTGGATTATATCTTATGTTTGCTGTCGTCTTTTCAAGTACATGTAACGTGTTCCTAACCCACTGTGGGAAGCGAGTGTGTGTGCATGTTAAAGTTATTTAAGAGAATTTTTTGTTATATTCGCGCCAACACAGTATAAAAACCTCTTAATATGCTAATAGGAATAGGAACCATAATAAATTAAATATCAACAATGCTTAAACAAATAAACTTCCATTATTAGTAACATATCACCATGCATTCCATTAATTACTTACTTACAAGTAAACAGCAATGGCTTAAATAGGAATTTAAAATATGTCCATATTAAAAGTTGAATGGCAAAGAATTTTAACAAGTTATTTGAAGTTCATATGACATTCCCAAAGGTTGTGCCATAAAGCCTGCAGTCTGCTTTCCAAATCGCAATTTTAAATCAAACCAGAGCGAAGTAGTAGTCGGTCGAGACCGAGTACATAATACCCATGAGTCATGCAATTTATGAGACCATTAAAATATTACAACAATACAAAATTTTAATAACCTCCGATGAAACAACTGGCATTTTCTCAATTATGTAAAATCGTGTATAAAACACCTATGCTCAGTATCCAAAATGTTAGACTGATTTCGCGCATACCGTAGAATAATATGACAATAATGTTAAAACTTCTAAGTAACTAACTGTCATGAAATCGGGAGCAAACGTTCAATGGCGTGTCCCAAACTTATGAACCGGTTTGGTTAAACTGTAGAATGTTATGGCAATCACTCAAAAACCTTTGATACCGGATTTCAGTTACCTACGATGAAGTTCCTGCCCATTTCCATGATATCAGGAGTAAACGTTCAATTTTACTAAAATTTTAAAAAGTCAAGGCAATGGTTGAAAAATACTTCCACATCGAATCTCAATACCCTACAAAGGCGCAGTTGACATTAATGCTTAAAGTTCTATGAAGGCACCCCAAGTTATGAACTAATTTTGCTATAATTTCGAAATGTCAGGCCAATGACCCAGAAATACTTCCGATCCAAATTCCAATTGCCAACAATGTCGTGCCTAAGTTTTATGTAGATTTCCTTAAAACCTGAAGTAATTGTTTCATGGGGGATACCTTCAGTTATTGACCAATTTTATTTTAATTTTACTATGTCATGATTAAGACCCAAAATGCTTCCATACCGAATTAAAATGAATTTCCATGAAATTGGGTGTAAATTTGCTATGGGGGTATATGAAGTTATTGATCAATTTAAAAAAAAATTTTAAAAAGACAAGGCAATGATTCAAAAATCCTTCCATACTGAATCTAAGTACCCTGGAAAAACGCACCTGACATTAATGCCTAAAGTTTTATGAGGGGACTTCAAGTTATTTTATTATAATTTCGAAATGTCAGGCCAATGATCCAGAAATACTTCCAACCCGAATTCTAATGACGAACGATGACGTGCCTGACTTTTATGCCGATTTCCGTAAAATCAGTAATTGTTTAATGGGGGTACCTGTTATTTACCAATTTTCCTATAATTTTGCAATGTCATGATTATGACCCAAAAATGCTTCCATATCGAATCTCAGTAATCTACAAAGACACACCTGAATTTAAAACTAAATTTTGTGAAACGTTCTATGGGGGTTACCAGAAGTTCTTGACCGAATTTAGTAAAATTTAACTTTGTCGAGAGCATTACCCATAAATACTTCCGTACCACAATTCGAAGATAATGGAAATTGTCGACCAATTTCGACCATTCACGAACTTTATTTATTCCCAAACAAATTCCATTACTCTAGGCTAAAAATTACTCAAGTGCTCATAGACAGAAGAACACGGGTACCTCCACTACCTCTTTATTCAAAATTGCGGCCGTAGGGCTTACGCAGCCTTAATAGTTGATATTTCGCAATGAAATTTCGTAAATTGATTAATTAACAAAGCATCAAATGCTGTTCCAATAATGGGCTTCTGTATTGGAGGTAGCTCCAATGCAATCGAGCTACCTCCAATACAGAAAATGGGCCGAAAAAAGGTTTTTAAACAAAGTTTACGAAAATCATTAATCATATTAAACGATTTTCATTTTTGAGTGGACATAATTATGAAGAATTTGTGTACCAAAACTGAAAAAGACTGCATAAAATCGGAGGTACATCCAATACACCTATATATTCCGAAACGGTGTTTTTAAACAAATTTGGCCACAAAAATTAAGCAAGATCAACGTAATTTTATTATAATGTGTGTACCGAAAACGGAAATCGTTGGATGAATATTATGGGTACCTCCAATGCACATACGTTTTCGGAAAAGAGAGTTTTACGGAAATTATGAGGGTGTTAAGAAAACTTATTCAAATACACAGAATATTTATTATTGAGTGGTAATAATTATGATAAATATGTGTATCAAAAATGGACATGAATGAAAGAATAACGTACGGAACCAAATCTGGCACATGCATTCTATGAACAAAAAATGTTGGTTCGAAGTTTGTATTTGATTAAGATCCGACCAATATTTGGGGTAACTCCATTACACTTATTTATGCGAATTTGGGACATTTTGACTGCTACAGCCGTAAGAGTTGGTATTATTCAAAATTGGAATGATAATCAAAGGTATTTTAGTTACACCTATGTAGGCTCTAAGCTAATAAAGCTAGAAACTGATCACTTTCAAGGAAATTTCATTACGGAGTGGACGAAAATATAATCAATATTTGTTAGAAAAAGACGACTTAATGTATGTAAACCGGAGGTGCCTTTGGAACACCTTTTAATTCGAAGATTAATGTATTATTAAAATTAATATTAATTAAGATTCTTATGAGAGCCACCATATTTCAGTGCAATTCAATAGGATCCTTTGCTTGTTGAAGTTTTTCAAATGAGTGCTCTTTTACTCAATTGCTTAGTTCACTCATAATAGTTCCTGATTGCATGATTAATTTTACATTTGATTTCTAGGCTGATTTTTTTATTGATATGTATGCTGGGGAGTAGGTAAAAAACCGTTAGTCTAGGAACTCGAAATTTCCGGCTAGTTTAGAATTTTTGAATTTCGAAACGACGTACATTGCCTTGTTTTCATCCGCGTTTATTCCACCAATGAGGCAAAAGGCAACAAGCAAGTATTAAATTTATTAAATATATTAAATTTAATTAAATATAGGTCCATTACGTCTCAATCCAGCAGTCCATATAATTTGTTCATTTATCAAGTCAAAAAATCCATAGGAAAGGAATTTACGCTTCATTTGAGGGACCGCTCCTACCTGGAGGAACATTGTTTGAACAGAAGAAGTAATAGTGCCGTTAATCTGCTCAGCGTTCATTTTCGGGAATATTACGGTGTGACCTTTTTAAATAGTGACTTATGTCACAAATTATTATAAACCGCAGATGCTTGTATTCAGTACATCTACTAAATGAGTACTTTAAACCATTTCATATGCACACCGAAGGAAATTAATCAAGTTTTGCTATGAGCGCTTTACCAAGAAATTCTTATTTACTATGTTCTATAACCTTTGCACTTAAATATTTCATTGCAATGTTTTGGAAATTTTAAAGTAAATATTTACAAGAAAATGTACAGATAATATTGAAATATATGATTCATCTGTTTGTTGATGATATACATTTACTCTAATTTGCTCACTTGCTGTCTTTTAAATACATGTCATTTGCATATGTGGCGAGTGATACGCTCTGAGCCCACAGCGTGTACGGAAATATGCATTTTTATGACAGTGATCCAAGAATATACAAGCAAATATACTATTTTCCAATATTAGGTGGTGTCTTTTTCTTGTTTGTTTGTTTTAGAGGCTTTAACAAATAAGGAAAATTTATTTAATGCACTTCAGGAAAAATTATTGTTCGGAATATTCTGATGATGAGATAGCACGAAATACGATTAAAATCACACATCTAGCGACGTTTAGCAACAAAACATGCTTTTAGGTTTCCAACAGTTAAATTATAGCAATTAAATTAAAATTTAATTAATAAATTAATTAATTAAATTAATAAAATTGTATAATAGTCATTGAAAACCGGCTACTTCATACCCATCAATGATTTATTTAATAAATAAATAAAAAAAACATCGAAAACTATAGCAATGTCATTCCTGCTGCTGGCCACTGTACTCATTTATGCAAATTATGGACTGATTTCAGTAAAATTATAAAATTTTAAACATGTAACTAGCAATGCGATGAAACAACAGAAAATTACCGAATTTTCGTTAAATCGAGAGCACGTTGTATGGAAAGTATCCCATGTTATTCGCATTCAAGAACTTGAAAAAATTTTTTACAAAAAACAACCATTTCACCGATCTCATTAGTATAGTAGTCGTGAAGGATGGTGCGTCGATCATAATTTCAAGGTTATTTACAAAGTTTGCTCGAATTGTAGAATGTTATAGCTGCAGTTTCAATACTTAGTTTCAGTAGCGATATCGCAACTTTAATGCAATGTAAATGGGCTATAGGTTCCATTCACAAACTTGACCTCAGTTTTTACAAAATATGCTCAGAAATGAAATTTTGATTATCTATGAAATTAGTTTAGTTATCGATGTGACGCACACCAAAGAACCATTCTGTTCGTTCGAAATCAAACAAAAGACATAGCTCAACTTAAAGATATTTTGCAAAAAAAATAATAAAATAATAAAAAAAACAGTTACTGATCCTAAAGATAATCCGCAGAAATACAATTTAGTTTTAAAAAAGTCACAAATATGAAAAGACAAACTAATTCTCATTTATGTCTTTCTAAATAAGTCGTATCATAGTTTTATAACAATGCTCGATTGAGGACGTCAATTAAAAATTCGATTATTAACATATATATATCTTGGACATTTTATTTGTAAGATCCAGTAAGTGATAAATATCCACTCTCTAACTATTTTCATTAAAGCAATATATTGGATGTCTATGTTATTGCTTTGAAAATTTTTTTTGTTCGAGAGAGTTTATTAATTTCTGTTCCCACTAAAAGAATTGTAAATCCTTTATGGATGGCATAGTATGCGATCTTCCAAAAACCTTCTTAATTTTTGTTTGATTGATATCCTAGTATTATATTGGAATATTCGAATTGCAAGCAGTCCGATTTCATTCTTTGATCTTGGAGAGCTCTACTTCGAGGAGTTGATGAAGATTTCTTTTGGTTTTATGAATGCGTTTAAGTCATCTGAAATGGGCAAGCGTTTATATAGACAATTGAACGAAATACGCTTATTAGATGCGGCGTGGGCCCGAACTTTCGAATCGATTCCTGAGTGTGCACACAAAGAGCAAGATATATGGTAGTGGGAACGGGGNTTTGGGCCCGAACTTTTTCGAATCGATTCCTGAGTGTGCACATAAAGAGCAAGATATATGGTAGTGGGAACGGGGCTGTTAAGTTTTTACAGAAGTCTCTTATGCGAAACTCTTTCAAAGGCTTCTTAAAGATCGAGTAATACAACAGTGCAGTACTTCCTTTTTTGAATTGCATTATATGCAGTATATTTCAATTTTTATAACGTTGTTTCAGTAAGTACATCATGGGCTATAACTGTGTTCAAAAAGTAAAGTGAATTTTTTTGGAAAATTAATAAACCTTATTTATTTATCGAAATCACTTCCATCCCCTTTGAAGTGTTCCTCCTTTGTTGCTGTTGTTGTTTCCATTTCTCGTTNTCACTTCTATCCCCTTTGAAGTGTTCCTCCTTTGTTGCTGTTGTTGTTTCCATTTCTCGTTACCCGGTATAGCCTTCAAAGGCCGCAGCGATTCACTTTGAATCTCTTCAATAGATACAAAGCGGTTTTACCGTTCGTTTTTTGATTTTAGGAAATAGCCAAAAGTCATTTGGAACTAAGAACAAGGAATGGAATAAGGCGCTTCCGGAACGATATGAGTGGACGAAAAACTCACGAAAAAATTCGGGTGTTTTTGGCAAAAAAGTCATAAGACTTTTCTAAGGCCCAAATTATTCTTTAAATTTCTTTTAACTGATCCAACTGATATGCTAACTATATCGACATGGTCTCTAATTGTAATTCTAGGAATTTCGAGTACAAATTCCTTGATTTTCCTTACGTGTCTCTGATCAGTTGACGTTGAGCGTTCAAAAGCGTTCCAAATCATCCACACCGGCCCTTCTTTGAAATCCTTGTCCCACATATAAACATTTTTTTTGTGACATTCTGGATTCACTGAAGGCGTTCTGTACATTTCCACAGCTGAAATTTCATTCCACAAATAAAATTTAATAACATTTCTATGGTCAGCAAAATGAGAGATTTTAAAAATCGCAAAGTGACTTTTAGTTCTTATGAAAAAACAAGCGTAGCCATATGGCTAATGATGCCATACAAATAAAATGTGGCACAGATGCCCCTAACAGTATTAAATATCAATATGACTTGAATTTTAATTAAAATTACGTTGATATCATCGATCAATCCAAATTCCTGATAAAAACTATTAAAATTAAATAAAATTACATAGGTAAAGTTTATCTGTTAGATTTGAAAAATAAAATGCCTTTAATATTGACAATGACATATTCTAGAATTTAGAATGATTTTAGAATGACTAGATATCTCCGTTCGTCAGTCAATCTGGTTTTCTGTCTGTCTGTTGCTATTTAAAATAGTCACTCAGTGTAAATCGCATAAGATTACATTCTATAGTGCGTTACTAAAAATAAAAAAAATAAAAAAAAAACATTTGTATTAAAATATCTGCCATACGAACTTATCAATCAGAAAGTTCTCTTTTAAAAAACTTTTTGTTTTTGTAGACATTTGATTGAAATTTTATTTTTCAGCATAATTTTAAAATCATATTCAATCAATCTTTTTAAGTTTACTCTAAAAGGAGATATCTCATTGAAATTATAATTTATATGCAGATGATCAAGGTTTAAGTTAGAGTTGATACCTTAAAGGTATCACACTTTAATTTGATTTTAGTTTAATGTTAAATACTTACCTCTTTTAGAGAAGATTATCAAAATTGCTTATGTTTCACATACAGCGCACAAATTAACTGTAAGTATAAGACTATTTGAATTGAATTCATTTTTATTTAAATTTCAACACAACTCTTGATGAATGAAGCGCTTCAGATATTGGGGAAGAGTATCTGGTCTTTCCCATTATTCATGATAATGCTGCTGTTGTATTCATTATTTAATATAAATTAGTTCTATTTTGATATAACGTTCAATCTTATTATAAACAAATCAAGTTATTCATAAGATACTCTAATTCTTATGCATGGGAATTCTGAGCATGGTTCTCAGACAAGCTTATGTTTGGACAATAGGGTCACTATTTTAAGATCGATCAAGTAATTTTCTGGTTCAAATACAACTTTGCTAATCGGAAACAGCCTAAATAGTGGATAGAACGATTGGTTCAAATTAATAGCAGCAATCCTTAAAAAAACTGACTATACTTAAAAT
>JXOS01008679.1:0-25378 GCA_001015075.1 Cirrula hians
TATATATATATATATATATATATTTTATATATGTACTAAATGAGTATTATTTTGAAATAGTCACTGATTGTTATTGGCATATTTTGTGAACATATGTAAGTAATCAAATACAATTTGCTCGCTTGGAACATAAAGCTTCCGAACAGGTAGCTGGTTTGATTTGGATACGTAGGCTTCACACGGCACAGGTATTGCTTCAGAATTTATTACCACTTTGGCTGTTTTGCAAATAGAACACACACTACAAATCCAGCAAATAAATTATTAATAAAAGTAAACAAAAACAAATTTATAATAAATATAAATTTTTGCCTTCTTTTCGTTTTGTGTTTTTTTTTTGTCTCTTGTTTTTCATATAAATATTTAAATTAAGAAATTCGGTTGTTAACTGTTGTTTAGTCGCTTAGTTAAAGCTGGTAGTGTTGTTGTTAGTGTGTTTAAATTTTCGATGAAGAATATTTTAATTGTCTGCCGTATTTGTTCTATAAAGCCGGTTATGTGACTTGTTCTTCTGCCGTTGTTGCTGATGCTGCGATTGCTTTTGTTGAGCTCAACACTTTGTGAGTGGCAGAGTTAGCTGGTGCGAAATCCTGACTACACCGACAGAATATAAATAAAATCAATTTATGGAATACCATAACAGTCTATTGTCTGCTCTCGAGCTGTGGATAGCATAACAATATCATAATGGTAAGTTCTACCGCGAGCAATCAAAGCTTTTGTGGATACTTCAGCATTCAATAAAGGATATTTTATAATTCGTTTTTTTTTTTATTTTAATTTGTTTTTAATGTGTTCGTTAACTAATGTGTGGTTCTGTTTGTGCAATTGTAGAAAATTTTTATTGCGTTCGCCCTGATCGCAGCCGTAAGCGCCGACGTATCACATTTATTTTCGCATAGCGACAACTTGCAAGCCGATGGCTATCATTATAATCTCCCATCCGAGAGGTTTGATGCCTTGTCAACCTCATCACACGTGATTGATGTGCCAACAGCAAGCCAGACAAGCGAACATCATGACCATGCCACCCAACAAGCCACTTTTACTCATTACACACCGGCAAGTGTTGTACATCAAGCACAGGGTGGTGCCAGCATCCAGCAAGAAGTTTATCAAAACAGACCAGCTCAAATACAACAGTATGTCACTGCTCAACAAACGGAATACGTTTACAATGAACCAGGTCAAGTGAATCAGCAAGTTTTTCAGCGTGCACCAGCCGTTATTGCCGTCCAAAAGGAAGTCGCTCAGCGCACACCAGCCGCAATTGCCGTTCAAAAAGTAGTCACTCAGCGTACGCCAGCCGCTATAGCCGTACAAAAAGAAATCGTCCAACGTGCACCAGCTGTTGTCGCCATACAGAAGGAAACACAAGTTTACCAAAATGCACCAGCTTCACAATATACACAGTACACTTACAATGAACCAGCTCAAGTTCAGCAGACTGTTACTAGCGAGTATAAGAAAGTTGTGCAATCAGCACCAATCCAAACTGAAGTTCAACAAGGAGTTTTCTACCAAGCTCCATTGACTGCTCAAGTTGAACGCGAAGTTGTTCAACGCGAAGTTGTGCAACAAGTGCCATCTCAAGTACAACGCGTGAATGTTTACCAACAATCATCAAATCAACAAAACTACAATCAAAACTATGTTGCACCTAAAACTGGTGTTTTGGAAGAGGATGGCTATCATTACGAAAACCCAAAAGTTCCATTTGTACCACAGCCAAAACCACAGCCAAAACCACAGCCAAAACCTCAGCCCATACCACAGCCAAAACCACAACCACGTCCACAACCCAAACCAATTGTGCCAGAGCGTGAATATTTGCCACCACAGCCAATTGTTCCTAAAGTGGTCACAACACCAGCACCTCGCCCAATTGTTACAGTTCGTCCAATTGCACCCAAACCTCAGCCAAAGCCACAGCCAAAGCCACAACCACGCCCACAACCCCAACCAATTGTACCAGAGCGTGAATACCTTCCTCCACAACCAGTTGTTCCAAAGGTAGTCACAACACAAGCACCACGACCAATTGTAACAGTGCGTCCAGTCATTCCAATTATAACAAAACCACCACCACAGCCTCAGCCAAAACCACAGCCACGCCCACAACCAAAACCAATTGCACCCGAGCGTGAATATCTGCCGCCACAACCAGTTGTTCCAAAGGTAGTGACAACACAGCGACCACGCCCAATAGTTACAGTGCGCCCAGTTGTACCAATTGTACCAAAACCTCAACCAAGACCACAGCCAATTCCAGAGCCACGTCCAACACCAAAACCAGTTGAGCCAGAGCGTGAATACCTGCCCCCACCACAAAAAGGATACTCTTACCCGAATGATCCACGACCTCCATTCAGTTTCTAATTTAAGTCTGCTAGCTATTAGGTTTAAGTATGGTGTGATTATTTGAATTTCCAGTTTCTTCGCAAAGGAAAAAAAGAAATCAACGAATGAACATTATTCGATCAGTAATTTGTACAACTCGAAAAACAAAAATGAATAATAAATGATTAATTTCTAATTAGAAAAAACGAGTTTTAATATAACAATCGGCTTATGCTGTCGGTGTGATAACAGTCGCCTTGGAAAATTTTAACAACTCATGCCCATCAATCTTTAAATTCAATGTCCTTTTCATTTCTCAATATCATCTCAATTACAAAAATATGATCGACTTTTATTGTATAGATATATTAATTTGAATTTAACATAAATCACACAAATAATACTAGGGCTGATATATGCAGATTAATTGGCATCAAACTATATTTTCTTATATTTACGTATATAGCATACATCTGAATGTCGGCTATTTAAAATGATTTGATATTTTAACGACTCAAATTGATTAAATCGGTGTCATCTTGAATACCAAATTTTATTCAGAAATGTTGATTTTTGTCTCTTTTATGACAATAAACCCTGGCCAACATAGATGTACTTTAGGTACTTCTGAAATTTACCTGTTCTCGCCCATTTTCGAACTTAGATCTATGATTTTTTCTTAAAATCTGGGTGACACGTTGTGTTAATCTAACCCAACGTGTTCTTTCTAGATTCCGATGACTGGCGTACATCAGTATATCCTGAGGCGATACTTATCATAATGGTACAAGTTTTGATAGGTCTCCGATGGCTCGTTCTGGGTATAACATACAACATTTGGACAAAAGCAATATACACTTTGCGTGTATAAAATATTGAACAATGTCATGGAGAATGTATGAAATACAAGAACGGAATGATTTCTTAGCTAGAACACTTTAATTACATTCATACGAGGCATTTGTTTTCAAAAAGCTTTGTGTTGACAGCTATTTATTGACTGATTAAACGAGTTGTAGTGGTTTTGTCATGGCTTAGCCATCTCATTTAGATACAATATTTTTCTTAGTTTTTTATATATTCTTGACAAATAGTATATGTATAGCGAAAGTGATAGGCTCGAAGCGCTGTTCTAGTTCATGTTTACGCGTTTGCACTGATAACGCTGATTCATTATTTATATTTGTAGCTTTCAATTTATCACCATTGTCTCATCCACACAAAAGGCGGAAACTGGGTATTCTTGGTATACGCAAGGGGCCCAAAGGAAAAAAAGTAAAATTTTTCTGACAACATAATATCTATCAGACACTGATCGTTTAATCACGGGGATCAAATGGGTTTTTGCAAAGTATGTAATACATAGAAATAATCCTTTACGACTTTGGTTTCATTGAGTGATATTCATACACCTGCCATTAAAATTTTCGGAAAATATTTCTCAAATTAAAAGGTAAACTTCGACACCTTGTCAAATCGGTTCATTATTTCTTGTATGAGCCGTAGGACTCGTTTACTCTATGTCACTGATCTTTTCATTTTGAAGGTGGAACGATTGGGTTTGTTTTATATTATCGTATCCTGGATTAAGTCATGCCTTTCATCTGGAGTTCAATGTCAAAAATATAATTGTTCATTTTTATCTAGAGTTTTCCAAATTTCCTGTGAATTTCCAAGGTAGTCAAGTTAGCCATTATATCATGTATTTATAAGTGACCTTCGGTATGTTATTGTTAACTCAAAAATATTGTGATGCGGATCCCACCAACTTCATATATTTTATTGAAAGATGCGCTGACTCGTCTTAATAACTGGTGTAATGATAATCATTTCTATCTTAATTGCTCTAAATGTAAAGTCATGTCATTTACTTGACGTTCTTTCATTTAAAATTCCTTTACTATTGGAAATTATGTTTTCGAAAGAGTGCATCTATTTAAAGACCTCGGAATAAAGCTCCTAAGCTTCGTTTTGTCGAACATATAAATCGTATGCTCAACAAATCTTATAGAGTAAACGATGAACCAGAGAATTTAATGACCCATACACTACAATGTTATTATTCATGTCTCTTCTTCGCTAAATAATATAATAGATTTCTATTCTTTGGAACTCAAGTTCATACATATATCTTGAGAAATTAGAATCGGTATACGTAGATGGTAGTGCAACAGGGATAAGCATTTAAGTCGACGTTCCTTCTTCATTTCGAGAAATTGCATTTCGTTAAAAATTGATTTTTTTTCGTTTGAATACCATTTTCCTCGAAAATGCGAAACTTTTAATAAATATGATAGATTTTTTAGTGTCAATCAGTGGTAGAACCTATATCGTAAAAAAATGTTTTTTGCTACATTTTAAGTTAAACTAGGTCTAACTCGTTGATGAGCATACTGCTGTGTAGCTATTTGTGGTCGGTATGGCTCAGTTGGTCTGTCCTATGATTCTCAATAAGCGGCGGTTAAGTCAGAAAATTATACATTGCGTTTGTGACATAATCAAATTACGGATTCATACCTGATGGAAGTATTCCACATTCTTTCACTCGTGCCCAAAAAAAAATCAGGACTTTCTTTGGCAGTTTAGGAAAAGAATTTTAGTATTGTTTAATCAATTTAAGCAAAATAGATATATTACTTCTGGTACCACATTAGAATTTGTATGCACTAATTTCCTAAATCATAATGAGCGACAGGTGTTTTATCGCTGACATTTAATATTTAATCGCTTTTGTGTTGTATTTGAACAAAATTGATGGGTAAGTCGAGTACCTGCCTTAGGCCAAACTTACCTAAAAAAGAAATAATCATAGCATTGATTTTATTTTAAGATGAAATTCTGTTTTTGTTATACACTTCAAGAATTTATTTAACTCTCCAAAAATAGGTAAATTGATCCCGAATTCAATTACCTTTCCAAACATTGATATAACCATTTATCTATATTTTGGATACCTCCAGTAAAACTCTAGGCACTGAAAAGAAAAAATATAAGTATCTTAAGTTTTATGTTGCTGATGAAGTTTTTTATGCTGATGAAGTTCAGAAAATAATATTATGCAAAGTGGAAAGTGTGAAGTATGCAGAAATAGACATCGCCAACTAAATTTTTCTTGGACTAAACTAAATTTTTCTTGGATCGAGCGATTTCGGTCTGTCTGTGATGACGAGATGAGTTTTTAAGATCACGTGATGAGTTTTTATGGTAGATCGGTGATACTTGGCTAACAGGGGAATTCTGAAACGTAGTAGTTAAAGTAGTTAAAGTAGTAGTTTAAAGTAAAAATACATGGACTTTAGAACAATTGAAAATGGATAAATTTTCACAGACATTATTTTGTAGTATATTGTTTATTATGTATATTTTTAAAATGGAAGTGCTAAATGGACAAACATAGATGATATCTTAATATAAGTGAAATCGAGGGTTAATGACGTGTGGAAGCTACCCGATTATACCTTCCCATGAATTTTTAGATATATTTTGTAAGACTTTCGTCCAATTCTGGAAAGTAAAAATTTAAAAAGTTTGATGGGCCACGTAATCCATGCATTTAGTAACTCATCTTATATGCGAAACGGTACTAACCAATTATTTCGAACTGTGTATTATTCTTCCATGCATACCTCTGAAACTGATGATTCCTTTTAATGCCATCTCAAACCCTCTATTACTGTAACAAGTAATTCAATGAAAAATATTTCGCATTTTAGCATAATCTGGGGTTTTTATATTGTCCAACTACTTAATTGTTGCACGTATTGTTCAAGAGTATGTTTGCGATGCTAATGTATTTTTCTTCCCACAGCGAAAACTGTCTTTTAATCTTATTGAACTGTTCTCTAGAGTACTTAACATAGTCACTTTATGTATTAAAATTAAATTATTAAAATATTAAATTATTAAAATATTAAATGAAACCAAATACAAACGTGTTCACAAATTTAAAGCGGTTTAACTATTATGATGGAAGAAAACAATCTCTATACCCAAATATCTAAAAAATAGCCAATCAATTAATTATTTTAGAAGTTTGAGTGGTTCGTTAGAAAATAGTTTAAGTGTCTGCCAAGATTTCAGTTTAAGAGATTTCAGTGCATTGTTACATTTTTTTTCAAATATTTTTGAGGGAACGAGAGAGGAGGAATATACATTGGTTGAAGGTTTGCCACGCTCCATGAATGTTGGACAAATACAGTTCTATTGACAACATCATGATTCTTGTTAAGCAGTGACTAATGGAGGGAAATGTATTCATGTACTCATTTTAATACGATCAAATTTGTGTCATAAAGTTGGTTTCAGAAACGCGTAAAAAATATTTTGCAAATTTGATTATTTGTTTTTGCAAGTGAATTATCTTGCAACGTACCAAATTGTGATAACTGATTGATTAATTGAGCAATTTCCGATACGTTTTTGACCGAATGTGCAAAAGACAACCATAAATTAAAGCTTTTACAAAAACAGCTACAATAGTGTGATACATAGCGCGGGATAACATTTTAGGAACACAAAAATATAATTCCTAATTTTTAATGAATTTTGTAGTTCGATTAAAAAAAATATCATTGATCTTTCTTGTTTTTCCGGGGTACATCTGTATAAATCCCTTTATTTGATTCCTGTATTTATTAAAATCATATCTTTTATATATAAACGAACTGAAATTATCTGTTTCTTCTTAAATTCAATATTTCATGACGAATTCGGCAATAAACACCAAATTTTATTATTTTTATTGGATGATAAATGGTACATATCAATATCAATGCAGTTACGAAGTAGTAAGAAAGTTCATTGGCGTTTGATTATGATTGTACATCGATTGGCATAATGCCCACTACTCGTATATATAGATATATCGCAGGTGCTTCTGAAATTTATCCCATCCCACCCATTTAAAGAGTTCAATTTCATTATATTGGCGTCATTGTGAATCCCAAATTTTTTTATAGATATATTGATTTGTGGGCCTTATTAAGAATAAACTCCTGTATTGTTAAAATTACTGGTGAAGTCGTTGTTAGTGAAATCACTGGGGGTATTATGGATTTGTGCAAAGTATGTACATACATAGAATGCAAATAAGTAATTGTGTCCAACTATATGTTTCTTCGGTATGAATAGAATTAAAAAAAAAAAAAACAACGACTGAGCGGTTTGTGTGAGCACAAGAACATGACTTGTTCTTGTTGTGTTCCAGAGCATCTCAGTATAAAGCCTGATTTGTGAACACGAAGAATTTAATTGAAGTCAATTAACTCATTCAAAATTCCTGAAAACCTCCACAGCCGATTTGGGTCTACAAAAGTATGCTATAACAACAAAAATGTGAGTTCCACCAATTAGGAAAGATATATACTAAGGGAAATATTTCCGTAGTCCATAAAATTGAAATTTAGATGGGCGATGATTTGGATACGATACATTTTGGCGTGAAACCCCAAGATTTAAAGCAGGATATTGACCTATACTTAATTAATTTATAGTCAACTTGCCAATCTATGTCCAAACTCGCAGATTAACACTTCCTTTAATTTTCTAAGAAAATTTTGCAAAATCTTGTGACTATGGCAATATGATTACGATGTCATAATGTATTGTATTTGATTCTGATAACAAAAGAAGCTTAAAAATCATAGCAATACCTGACTGCACAACTAATTTACTTAATAGCTATGCAAGGTCATGTCTATGGAAACAACCATAGAAACATGAACTTCATCCGCTACGATCGTATGCAAGCATAGATTCATCCAATTACTATTTCACGATTACTCTGACTACAAAAGTTAATAATTATTGAAATTAATAACTATTAGTTTTTAATTCCGATTTTAATTCATTTTATTTTCAGTTTCGGTAGCGTTGCTGTTCAGTTATTGCCATCAAATAAAACACATGGCAAAATATTTGTGGTCGCATGTGTCGTTGAACTTTGCCGCATTAACTAAGGCCTTTCATTAAAAACAAAAAAAAAAAAAAATAAGAAAGAATGTTACGGTCGGCTTAGGCCGACAGTCAGATACACGCCGATCCCAAAATATGTAGAATAATTGTTCTGTTAAAATTCCTCAGAGTCACCACATAGATGTATTGGAGGTACCTCTGAATTTCAAGGAATTTTGCTAATTTTTGAAATTTAATACAATTTAAATGATATCTGTGTCTAATTCTGTGTCGTTGTACTGGATCCTTTGCATTTCATTTGTGGTACACTTCACTCAATTCTGAAATTTTATAACATAAAAATGATAATTCTGCACTAAAACCTCGATTGGGGCTATAAAGAAGTACTGGAGGTACTCTGAATTTTATCGAATTACGATCAGTTTTGAAACAAATAACGAAATTGCATGGCAAATTAAGTTAAATCTCGAATTTTCAGTAAAGAGGTGTATTGGGGTTATCCGAAATATTGGTCGGACCTTCACCAAATTCTAACTTCAACTTTTGAATTCTAATATTTTCAGTAAAGAGGTGTATTTGGGGTATCCGAAATATTGGTTGGACCTTCACCAAATTCAACTTTTGAATTTTAATATTTTTCCCTAAAATGTGTGTGGCGAATTTCGTAAGTCGAGGTCAATTCCTTCTTTAAGCTTTTTCGTACGGATAGCCGCACGGACGGTTAGATAAATCCCTGTGGTAATGCTGATCATAGCGGTATTTTTATATGTTTCCGATCACTCGTTCTGTGGGTTACAAACGTACCGTCAGAACTTATATACATTTTGCCAATTTCATTGGGAACATATATAATAAATAATCATAATATTGACATAACTTTATAATGTAGTCGGGGACTTCTGAATTAGAAGAGCACATCCAAATCGAAAGGCTATCAACTTTATTGTTCAACAGTTTTATTAATTTTTTAAGTGAATATATCGCTCGTTTGCCAGCACACTGGCCAGCTCATTATGCCTTTCAGCTAAGGCTCTGCTAAGTTTGGTTCCGAATTGAAACTTATTGAATGACTGTTGAGATACCCATTCATGTATATAATATGAAAGTTCCAATAGTCCGTTAAAACCGATATGATACCTATCAGTCATTCATTTTATAGAGTCATCAATATTTTGAATTTTATTAGTCAAATCTGGGGTTAAATTGCCAGTGGTACCCAATATTATTAGCTGAATTCATTCATATCGTACTATTTTATTTTATGGGAAGTACCCAAAACAACAGACCGATTTCACCAAAATTTGTCAATAATTTACCAAAAATTCTTCAATAATAAATGAATTAGCTTGTCACTAAATAGCTGGTTTTTAAGCTAACGGGAGTAAACGTTCTATGGTAGGTTCCCTAAATTATGCACCATTTTTGCTCAAATTTGACTTTGTTATGACAATAAAAATAGATAAAAACTACGAAATCGGTTCATAACTTCGGGTACCTCTTATAGAACATTTACTTCCGATTTCACAGACATTTTATGCACCAATATGAGAGCAATCGGTCTATAAGTTTGGATACTTCTCATTGTACTTAAATGGGTAAATACCATTTTTTTTTTCATCGGAAGTTACTTAAGGGTTTTTCTTGTAATATCTTGATGCTTTTATAAATCGAAGGATGGGTATTATGAAGTCCTTTTTGACCCATTACAATACGTTGACCTTGTCTTTTTTTTTAGTCTATGAATCTGTCCCGAAGAAACAAATAGTGGGTAATGATGACATATTGTAATATACTACTAATACTTTGAACAAACTTATAATACCCTCAGTGCATAACTGCTGACCATAAAAATGATTAGTGTCAACTCATGAATTCGTTTGGCCATATCCATCTTTATGGCTATGTCTTGAGTGCTGAATAAAATTTATATTAGTGGTAAATTAGAATTAACTTTTTTTATTTTATTTTATTTGAAGAAATGCCATTATAATGTCAAATTTTTCCATAGTATTCGACAAGCCATGTTACCGTCGTCCATTGACCAAATCGGTTTTATTCACCATACAGCAGATGGGCAATCCGAATAAAATTTTTTCACATTAAAGTCTTTGATTTTAATTATTTTTAATAACGGTGGATTGCTCTATAATAAAAAAAAAAAAAAAAATTGGATCAGTGAGTTAAAAACTTTTTGGATTTAGTTAGTTTTAGTTTTCAATACTCAAATATTTTTCTTGATTTCGGTTACTAAACTTTTACTAACTATTAATTTTTTGCTTTGATTTTAAATAGAGAATTTAGCAATGACCATGAAAGGGCCATAATATACAAATTATGATGGTATCATGGTCAAAAGAAGCTCTTCTTTGGGAGGCACCACATATTTCATAGTTTCGCGATGTTTGTGGTTAACGAATATTCTCGCAATTAGTTCAAACTTTGGTAAGTAAAAAAAGGGATCCATGTTTCTTTCATTAATTCATTAATCTGGCATCCTGCCCGAGGGAAGCTCTTCATTGGGACCAACACTTCTTGCAAGAATTTGTGATTTTTGAGGTATTGACGAATTTCTCTNCTATTTAAAAGCTATATGTTAAACCCAGCCGGTATTGACGAATTTCTCTGTAAATACCCTCTATGTACCATTTTACTGAATTATAAAATTGCGCAGTGATATCCACAAAAATGTTTGCACACTCAAGAACTTGTAGATTTAAAACCTGGCGTTAATGCTTATTGACATCTCGCGTAAAATTTTTCTATGGGAGGTTCCTCAAATCATTGATTTCCAGCGAATTTGAGGTTATAATGATTATGCCAAATCGAGCGTAAAAGGTCTATGGGACGCTGTTCATATTATGCACCCATTTGTACTGTTCGGAAACAAGACGTAATTTTTATTCAATAAATAGGTCTGTATAATGTCTTCTAAATCAGAATCCCGAACATACCACATATCTACAAAATCCCATTGGTAGTTTCACGAAAATATTTGTATATTATATTATATTTAATTTGTCATTATATTAATAAACTAAAATTGAAATAAGAAATACCAATCCATTTCTTGTGTTAAGTAGTTTAAATAAATCAATGATAAGTCAAAGATGAGGTGGAGAACCACAGACAAAGACAAGACAAAGCATTGTTGGAAAAGGGAGCATTCGTAATAGGCTCATCATATATGCTCTGCGAAGTTTAAAGAATTCATTCAACAAATATAGTGTTGTCAGTTTCATCAATATTTTCACTTCCTTCTGCATGATTATTTCTTCTTTTTCATTCCTGAACTGTGCAGGACTTCAAATTTGGCCAATCCAGTCCAGCCGAAGAGAACAACCAGGACCTTGCGAGCGTGTACAGACTGTCCAAACTGTATTGCCATCAGTTATTTGCCTTAAGGATATTCCGTCAGTGCGCCATAATTAAAATGCTACGTTTTTCATATGAAAAAGNATTCGTCAGTTCGCCAGAATTAAAATGCTACGTTTTTCATATGAAAAAGTATTAATTCTTTAATGTCTTCCAGCACTCGATGTCATCGTGCATTGGTTGTAATGATGAATAATGTTGCCAAATCGAATATACACGTTCTACCTACGGGCGATATCGTGCATTGAATTGATCTGTTTCATTCCGCAAATGTGCAGAGTTTGAATCCACATTTCAATATCGATGAAGAATGAAGTGCAACCGCAACAATCACTCAAATTACAACTGCGGCAAAATTTGGTGACTAGCAAGCATATCGAGCGGTTGGAGTCGTTATTATGTGCCATAAATGTGCGGTAAATAAGGCAGACAATCGTGGCATAAGCATCCCTAACATAGCCTAAAAAAAATCTCAAATTCTGTCTAGACTGAAACGGTATGGGAAAAAATGAAATCCCGACCCGTCAAATCTTTATCGGTGATATCTTTACACTGCGACACATCGTATTGATGCAAATACACACATTATCATCTTTGTGTTTTTAAGAGTCCTGAAATCCTTTTTCGGTTGTACGAATAGGGATCATCTATACCAGAAAGTGTTCCGAAATTAAACTCAGAAGCCCGCAATGTGTCCTAGGAGTTGGATCTGACCAGACGGTGCCTTGTGATTCAAAACGTGCCTTCAAACAATGTGATTCCCAGCACTGTAATTTTATTCAAATTATTGGTAGTTGAAGTGATACGTGATGCAGGTTTGATACAGAGTGCCTACCTTTTCAAAAATGTGTGATGCCTTTTGCTTACGTGTTTTATGATATTATTATTCGAAGTAAATGTGCGATTCAAATCAGATTCTCCAGATGGCTCTTTCAATTTAAAAACTAGAGAAAGACAAAGAAACTTGTAACAACATAACACATATGACCCTTACTGCGATGATAACAAGCACCGCTCTACTGTGAATTTATAAGTTAAATGAAATCGTGGTAATCTTAGTAGAAGAAAACCATACTTTCGCAGGACTGAGCAAGGCTCAAACCTTAATTCAATTTATTGCCCGCTTTGCTAAACAACCATAGCTGACAATAAAGCAAGAGCTTCAAAATTCCAGTTAACCAGCATTCAGCTGGTCGGCGCCTTAAAGCTATGAAAGTAGAGTGCAAACGTTTGGAAAGTGGTTTCAAGTCTATATTGTGAGGTTAAATAATTTGAATTTGAATCAAAAATAAAATTGTCTAGTTCATAAGAAATAATTATCTAAGTATTCCTAAGTGAAAAACAATTAAATTATATTTGTCCCAGTATTGGATCATTCAATGCCAGTTTCTAGTGAAGTATCTATAGGAAGTTTTTGTTTTGTTAAAACGGTGCTGACTTAAGCCTTTCATTTATAAACAAATGAATGACTTGACTAAATTCAAACATCCATTTTTGACATTATAACTGCTTTTGACAGGTTGTGCGTGTGTTTTTTTTGGTAAACAATTCTATTAAGATTGCTGACTGTGCATGCGACGCCATAATAATAATTTGATTTTTAAAATATAAATATTAGCAGCGATCACAACCAATTTGTTATGCATGCATGTACGAGTATTTTATGGTGAATTCTGAAAAGCACAATTGTTTCGATGGATAAAAATGCTAATTTACATTTCACGTTTCGGAATTTTATACACGTCACCAATGCAATTGGCAAAGTGTATATTAGTTTTCATCATCCGTTTGTAACGCTTGTAATACTTGAAAATCTATCCAAATGTTCACTAATATGATCAGCATCATCATAGGAATTGCCTCAGTCGTTTTTGATTGTGTGTCCTCGAAAACAAAAACGGCTCAAACTAAATTTAAAAAATGTGTGCCAAACACATATTTTCTGGAAAAATGTTAGACTGAAGTTTGAATTGAGTTAAGATCCGATCAATTTTCGTGTACCTTTAATTGACTTCTCCAATCAAAGTTATTGCTTTACAGTTTAGCAACTGTAATATTAATACTTTTAAATAGTCAAGTGGGTAATGATAGCATTTGTGAACCAAAAATGACCATGAAACTTAGAAGTACACCTATGTGTTCCGAAAAGTAGGTTCAAAGCAAAATTACACGTTACAGATGATCAGTTAAATTCAACGGAATTGCATTATTGAGTTCAAATAAGTATTATCAATGTGCCTACGAAAAATGGTCATGCTTGAGGGCTAAGAAGAAGTATTTTTTTATTTATTGTAAAAAAATTTTCTTTTTATTTCAAACTGAAATATTTCATTTCAAAAATTTGTACACAACGAGTACATGTATTACACTGTCGACATAGACTGGCTCTCACATTCTTATTTGTTATGTGTTTCACATATGTTTCTAAGAACCACATGGATAGAATATATTATTTCGATGCCTGCCTGTCTGTGTTATTAGTACGATTACATGATTAATTCACTGTCGCGATATTTCTTATTTAAAATAAAAATTTTAATACTTGTCATACAAACGGTACCATTTATAAAGGGTTAAATTGGTGCAGAATTCCCAATACCATTCATACACCCATTTTCCAATAACATAAAATTGGTTATTATTGAGTAGTCTTTTGTAGTTATCATTTCGGTTCAGAACATGATCGCTAAACCATACAAAACAAAAGGAGTTTTAGTTTTGCCCTTTGAAATTGGCTTTCTATAAATCAGGTTGATGAAATTGCATTGTCGTCCAAATTGTCCAAGCAGGTCTGCACGGGACTCGAAACCTTTTTTTTCTTTGAAAAGGTTTTTTTTTTAATTTTAATTTATAATCAAAAGTTAAGAACATATTAATCATATGACATAATTGTTCAAATGGGTAAAGAAATTTATTCCAAAAAATATATTAGAAAAAACAAAATTCGTTAAGAATCAAAGTAAATCATTTATATTAAATTTGGCATATATATACCAAATGGGTAAAGAAGTTCATTATAAATAAAACGTATTGAAAAAACAAATCGTAAAGAATCCAAAGATAATAAAGCTAAACTACTGTCGGTTGTTAATGGGTATTGTTTGACTAGATAATATATGTCGCCAATACAATTGTCTGAGTCTGTTTTTAGGCGTTTTCAGTTGTTGAGTGACTTCTGATTAAAAAACTAATATGAACTAATAAACGAAATTGAGGATAATACGTATATGAGAAGTTTCTAAAATTATAGACCGATTTCGCTAATATCGTAGAATATTAGTTAGTACAAAATTCAGTGGTATGCGATCAAATACCTGTCTAATTTTTGTGAAATCGGGAGTAAAAGTCTTACAGGAGGTATCCGGAGTTATAGACTGATTTTGTTCAATTTGAAGAATGTTATGCAAGTAATACAAAAATGCTTCGATAAGAAATTTCAGTAGCTTTTGATGAAACACTTGGGTGTTATGCTTATTTCCATGAAATTCGGAGTAAACGTTATATGGGAGATTTGGACCAATTTGCCCGTTCAAGAACTTGACCTTAATTCTAACAAAATATATTCAGATACCAAATTTCATCAATCTATCTCAAAAACTACTCAAGTTATCGAGATCACAGACTGACAGACAGACGGCCATCCGAACATCCTTCAATCGATGTTTGTTAAATATTTCTATGTATATATTTCTATGTCTTTAAGAAATATAGAATATACTCCGACGATTATTTCTAGGTATTAGCCTAGTCAATTGACTCATGGGTACAAATAAATGAGACTGCTGTAGGAAACTCTGCAATAATTGGTGCAGAACTAGATTGCAAAGAGAAAGTGCATGACCGCTTTTGATCTGGTTAAAAGAATTATCTAAAATAAATGTTCCTTTAAGCGGTTATATCATTCAACAAAAAGCTATTCATTATTATGAATAGATTAGACAACTGAAGGTATGACATCAGCTTAAACATGATTTCATACCACATTTCAGTATAAAGTGATGAAACACGTTTAATGCTTAATTCTGGAAAATGGAGAGTAAACGTTCTATGAGAGCTGCCCGAATTTATTAACCGATTTTCCTCAAATTCAACAATATGATAGCAAAACATGGGTCCATACCAAATTTCCGGAGCATGCGATGAAACAACCGGCTTTTTTACTAATTTCTGTGAAATGGGGAGTAAACGTACTATGGGAGGTACATGAATTTAAAGACCGAATATGCTAAAATTGTACGATGTTTTGGCATAGTCTGAAAATACTTCTATACCAAATTTCTGTGCAATGCCATGAAGCACCTGGCTTTTATGGTTATTTCGTCAAATCGGGAGTAAACGTTACCAAATTTTCCCATTCATGAACTTGATCTAATTTATTACAAAATATGCCAAGGAACCATTACATTTCATTGGTCTATCTCAAAAACTACTGAAGTTATCGGACATCGCTGAATTGAATTTTTTTTTATTCCATGCATATGCATATGCATTTGCATATCAAAGAAACATATACTCGTAATGATTATTTCTATGCATTACATAGTTTGCACAACCATGTAATACAACTAGTCATTTGACCGATAGGTGCAAAAACGCAACAGACTACTAACAATGGTTTTAATTGTCCAATCAAATAAAGAAAAGTTTCAAAAAACTCTCAATATGCTGTGTAATGCAGGCATTCCATGATATTTCAATGCAGATTTGAAAGTTATATCATCTCTCTTTTATTTATATACGGTATTTCAATATTAAAGAACACATCCCAACTTTTTGGAGGAAATATAAAGTTTTTTACATGCGATTTTGTAATCGCAATCTTCATGGGCCCGCTTCCACAATTGGACCCTTGAGGGTATTTTCGACTTGAAAACTAATTTGGTGTTCAAGAGTTTCGTTTCTTTCTTTTTTTTCTTTCTTTCAAATTGTATTGTTATTATATCTTGAACATAATAACGCTTTAATTGAAAATATGCCAAGTATTCTATTGTTGTACCGCATGCAATTGGGCTTTTGAGTAGCCTTTCAGACTTTGACTTTGAATCGAATTAGTCAAGTTATAAACAATTTATTTGAAGCTTGCGATACATAAATTAAGCATAAATCGCTGCTACATCCTCCATAAAAGATAATGCGCAGTCCACATTCTTATTCAGCTGTCATACATATTGTTTTCAAAATTATGCTCTTCAATATAATTCTATTTCTATAAATGATATGCTCATTATACATTGTATTCATTTATTTTGCACAAAACTCAACAAATATGCAAAAATTCAATCATATTCATGTACCTGCATGAAATTGTCAGACTAACTGGACTGATATTTTATTATATATTATAGGTCATTGTTTTGTTTTTCTATATCATCAATGCAACATTCTAATAACTGTGCATTTAAGCGAGTGATGCATGCTTGTGATAAACATACTACTGTGTTCAAAAAGTAAGGATGAATTTTGTTATAAAATTAAAAATCTTTATTTATTCATCCAAATCAATTTCATCCCCTTCAAAGTATTCCTCTCTGATACAATGGACTTATGCCAACGTTTTTTTTGCATTCCTCGAAGCATGCCAAAAAGTCGTTTCCCGGTATAGCTTTCAAAGCGAGCAGCGATTCACCTTGAATCTCTTCAACAGATTCAAAGCGGTGCTCCCAGATCGGTCTTTTTATTTTGGGAAATAGCCAAAAGACACCTGGAGCAAAGTCAGGTGAATACGGCGGTTGCAGAACGATATGAGTGGAATTTTTGGCGAGAAACTGACGAATTATTTCGAGGATTTTCGGTGGTTTTGGCAGCAAATGAGATTTGGCTTCAATATTATTTGAATTTATCCAATTGAAATGCCAACTATATCGACAAAATCGCCAATTATCAATCGATGATTTGCGGGCACCAATGCCTTGATTTTAAATGTTGCTCATCAGTTGACGTTGATGGTCGTCCGGACCGTTCCAAGTCGTCAACACGTTCCCTACCTTCTTTGAAGGCTTTCTACCGGTGATAAACATTTTTCTGTGACATAGTTATATGACACAAGCGTAATCATATGATTAAAATTAAAATAAAATTTGACACAGATGTCACTAACAGTATTACCAACATAAAAATAAAACTAGTTTGGTCTTGAATCGTCACGGAAGTTTAAATTAAAATATCGCTTTAAGTTTTGATCACAGCCGTTTGTCTTTAGCTCGTGCTGTTGTGGCCACAGTTTGCCTAAATGAAGTAACTTGTGAATCTGTGATTAAAACCAGTGCATGTCATAATTGTAGACCTTTGCGCCCAAGTGCAAAGCCAAAGATCGATTGCAAACTTTAAGCAATTATGAAATGCATCACATGGACTTAGGCATCATTAGAATGATTCTTATGCCGTCAATTGCATACGCGAAGGCGTCATTAGAATGATTCTTATTCGCCAAGCAAAGTTCACAACTAGTTCAAATACTTAACATTTATAAAATACATTGCATATTTGTAGGCATGATTGGAATGATTTTTCTTCCACTTCGCTGTGTTGACTAAAATTTCAAAGCCATGATTTTAGTTGCATTAAATGTCATAGCCAGCGGAAGATGATATTTCATGTCTTAAAATGATATCAAATGGGAAAGAAAAAAAAGCTATTATAGAGATATCATTAGGTATTTTCATTAAAATAAATGAAATAAATGAAATTTATTTAACTTCCGTTTAATTGCATTTACACAAATATTAGAAGAACAAGATAGATGAAATAATTTGTCTTAACCGACTTAATAATTCCCTAAAGGAAAAATACTAAAATATTTGATGGCCTGAATTTGATCGTGTGTTTCAATTGGAAAAACTTCAACCATAAAACTGGGGATTGCAAAAAGATGAGGTCTGTCTCAAATCCTTAGCCAAACATAAAACGAACGACTGTGCATTACATCCTACAAGAAAATTAATTAATTTTAGTAGAGCAAATGATAAAGTGAATTTAGGATTAGATATTAATCATAATTCGTTAGGCAGGCCATGCGGTGGTTTGAAGAATAAGTTACGGAACTTATTTTTAAACTCTTTCTCGATCGACTATGATATTATAGTTTTTACCGGATGGTTAAAGGCGAATACCCTGAATTCAGAAATAGTCCAAGAGAATTTATGAATTTTTCATTGCGATTCTTGTGAACGAATTGGAAGAGATGTCCTTATAGCAGGGAAGACCCGGTAAAACGCGAACACTTTAAATCTTGTTAATTACGAGAAAATTGAATTTCTGCCACTCTGTTTGAATATTTGTCATCCATTAAACTATCCTATTCTCTTGGCCCTGATAATATTCCGTCCGTTTTAAATTCTGTGCCGATGCTCTAGCAATTCCGGTGCTGCATTTATTCAATCTATCTTTGCGTTCAACGTTTCCAAATACGTGGGAAAGATCTTTCATTTTTCGATTCATAAAAAAACGTCCTAAGTACGATGTTTCTAATTATAGAGGCATCTCTAAGTTATCCGCTTTTCCAAAGGTACCAAAGATGGTCAATCGGATGTGATCTACACAGTTTTCTCCAAAGCTTTTGATACAGGGAACCATTATGTTCTCATTTTGAAGCTAAAACGACTACGTATACCTTATTACATGGTGCCTTAGCATAATCATACCTCTCGTCTACAGTTCAATATGTAAAATTTACTGGTTCTTTGTCATCTTGAGTTATCCATGATTCGTCTGGTGTACCACAAGGTAGCCATTTGGGTACATTATTATTTGACCTCTTTATAAATGACCTTCGGTCTGTTATTATAAACTCTAATGTTTTGATGTATGCAGATGACGTCAAGTCTTTAACTAACGTTTAGCCTATATTGCAAGATAATCTTAAACGTCTTAAAAACTGGTGTAATATTAACCGTTTGTATATTATTTGTTCAAAATGTAAAGTTATGTCATTCACCAGACGCACATTATTCCAATATTCTTATACTTTTGGAAATTATGCTCTAATCCAAAGAATTCAATGACCCAGACCCTACAAAGCTACAATATGGAACCCAACATATATATCGATAAATAGCAATCTGTAAAAAAGCAGTTCCTGGTTTTTTCGTTGCGTAGTATCGCGGCAGAGATAAATAATTGCCTGCGTATGCGAATAGACTCATGCTTATTAATATACCATCGTTGAGAAACAGGCGCACGGTATCTCTTTTCAATGATTTAATAAACGGCTTAACTGACTTATCCGACCTATTACGTTCGTTAAAATTTTATGTTTCTTCACGTGCCTTGCGTAGTTTCATCCCGTTAAAACCCGAATTTCATGTGTAACAATCCTTTCCGTCTAATGTGCGATAACTTTAACAAATATTACGGTTTCTCTTCAATTGTTGACAATACATAATTGGAAAAAAATCTATTCTGTTGAATTTTAAGCAAAACTCCGTCTAATTAGCTGCTGAGCACTATAGCTCTTTTCATTTGATCTTGGGGGTCAGTTTGTTTTCCTAGTGATCCTCATTAGGAGGTGGTTTAGTCGGTAAACTTTTTACCAATGAGTCCCACACACACAGGTTGTTCGTTGTGACTTGATGGTGCGTAATGCATTCTACATGCCTTTTGCCGGTGAAAAAAAAACAGTCATTCATTTTATAGCATCATCAAAATTTTTAAATATGACTAAATTTCAGTAACTTCCGATGTGATAACTGGAAATTTTATGCATTAAAAAGGTAAAATGCCTTAGAGGTGTATTCGAAATTTTGGATTGATTGAACTCAACATGGAGCAGGTCAATGACGTGAAATACCTGGTTTTATGGAAAATTCCAGGAAATCGGGAGTAAATGTTGCATGTTATGTTAATTTCAGTGAAATCGGACGTAATCGGCCAATTTAAAATTTTAGAATTGAATGGTAATGAATCACATAAAATTTCGTTTTTACTGATTTTCGTGAAATCGGATCGACCTATGCGAGGTACCCATAATTATGGATCGCTTCACCCGTTTTCAAACATGATCTGGTTTTTTCAACAAATTTTAATTACTGGTATTGAGCATATTTCTTTTTATTGTATGAATATGTCCACAAGAAACTTATATACATTTATGGTAAAAATTTATTTGAACTAGCAAAGGGCACTAAAAGACGTATATAAAATATTAAAACTATTTGTAACAAATCGCCAGGCAATAAACGTGCCTTCACAACATTTTTGGAAATTTTATCGTTGGGAGGTACGGGAAATAATAAATCGACTATACCCATTACGAACTTGATAGCAATTGTTACAAAATCGATAAACAAATTACATCGATATATCCGATAAAGTACTCAAGTTATCGTATTCACCAACAGAGAGACAGATAGAGCGACAGACGGATAGAGGAAAGCAGAAAGCACATAAAGGTCTTACGAATTTATTGTTTTTCCATACCTATCGCTATAAAGAAAATGAAGTGAGTAACGATTATTTTTATATATTAACAGTTTAAGAAATAACTCCATGTATGTGTGGAATCTTTGAGCTGTTGCAATATCCAACCACAGCGAATTCCTAAACTGTCCAATTGCAAATGTTGTGCCAATCTGATTTTAAATCTGTGCATGTCACTAATACCACATATCAATTGTAGTTGTTCAAAGCCACTAGCTGCTAAAACTTCGATCCTAGAAAGCTTATAGTTGACCACCGTACAGCAGGTTCGCCATTAGGACAGACTGGTGTATGGTAGGTATGCTAGTCAATTTCTAACTAACTCCACGTGTCTGCAGGAGTAATGCTTATTTTGATTTCTAGTCCAATGTGGCTGCGAATGTTTACGATAGAGACTAGGTGGGTTAATTCCATGAACACTTGGAATTTGAAGCTTTTCATTTTAACGTGTTTTGTCTAGTTTTCCTTAACTGCAAGACACATGTGTACATCTTCAACTCTAGCGGCTGTAACCTCATGTTTCAAAAACATCACACTCTTAAAGAAAATTGTTCCACTGTATTTGAAACATATATTCTGTTTTCAAGTTTCAAAATTTATAAAACCCTGAAAAACTTTGTTGGGACAGCCAAAACGTTAACAACACATCGAATTTCTTTGAGTGGGATTACTGAAATCTAAGTGGGATTTTCTAGTATGTCGAAATCGGACACGATGGCGTATTAGTGAACTCTATTGAAAAACCCATACTGTTTTCAAAATCGACAAAAAGGTTGTGCGTTGGCTTACATCATCGGGGTGTTCTCTACGATTTGAAACAGTGTGAAGATTTGGTCTACGGAACAAGCACTAATGAAATCCAATTGTTAAACTTGGCGGTAGTGAAATTGGCTAAGTGTATATTGCTTTCGGACATAAATTTGTAACATCTAGAACGAGCGATCGGACAACTAACAAAATATTAACGATAGGATCAGCAAAACCACAGAATTCGATATAGCGATGTCCGTCATCTAATTCTAGAGAAAACGCGGTGTGCTAGAGTTACCAAATTCAGCACACATAATCAATGGTAAATGGCAGATCTATGTAAGAACTTGGACCCGATCTGATATTTCGAGTCCCTCCAATACGGGTGCACGTATTTATTTCAAATTGGGGCCTTAGCGCTTCTGCATCCTTCAGAGTTGATTTTAAGCAATGAAATATCGGAATTAGATTAATTATTATAGCATTGAATCGCGCTCCAAAAATGGGCATGAGTGCATGAAAATTCAGAGTACCTTCACTACATCTTGGGTTTTAAGCAAAATTAGCCCCAATCATCAGGTAAAGTCGACGAAGTTCTATTTTTGAGTAATTATAATTACGAATAATGTGTGTACATGAAATGGGCAACTTTGGATGAAAATGTACCTCCAGTACACCTATGTGGTCCGAAAAAGGTTTTAATGTAAATTTTGCCAAAAAAATGATATTCATAATGAAATTCTAAGAAATTCTATAATTGATTTTGAGAATATTTTGCCAGAAAAATTAATAAAATTCAATGAAATTTTATTATCGAGTGATAATAGTAGTTATCGATGTATGGACCAAAAAGGGACATGTTTGGATGAAAACCAGAGATATCTCCAACTTCATTATTGTGACTTCTCTGGACATAACAATTTCGGAGCGACATCTATCTCACTGTCGGCCTCAGCCGACTGCAATTTTCTTACTTGTTTTTTTTTTTTTTTAATTAACTCGTCAACCCCAGCATTCTATAAGGAGAAGCATCTGCCCCTTATCTTATCGTGAATGGTACACAACCCACACCGCTGATTCACATGTTTATTCTCCTCCCACCACTGCAACGAAGTCACCAACAACGATTTTAACATCAGTTCGGGAAACTTCATTATAACTGTTAACACTATCATTCAAGCTATCTTTGGTAACGTCGCCTTAATCATTGTTGGACCTCGTGCAAAAATCAAGCTTATTCTGAAATTTTTTTACTAGATTCGGATGGCAGCAAAACTTTAATCCAAAGGAGTGAACTCATAGAGAATGTATCTTAGTCTCTACATCCGAATTCATCCGTGGAAACATGTCCACTATAGTAGATGTCAAAGAACTTTAGCTTGAAATAGTCCTGTCATCTGCAATACAAATTGTCCAATCTGGGTGTGCAACACGTCTATTTCGAAAAGGTGGAGAGGGGATGGAAGATTTAGACAACAGAGTAAGTTCAAATCCCCTGTCAATGTTTTCACTTGCGGAATGTGCTACTTTGCTAGCATATTACCTCAAAACTCGAAGAGCATGTTCCGTCTCCCGTATACGCCACTAAACGAAAAGCTGTTGATGCATTTCTCATTGTTAGCCAAGAGAAACCATATGTAAGCAGCGTGTCATAGTTTGAGCAATTTTCAGTACCAACCCTCTAACCCCGAGAAATCATGATGATTTCAGAAATTTTCAGAGTTTATGGATGGTTGTATATTGCTTTCTGAAGGTGGTAATTCCATCCATATGCTGGTGTTATTTGCTTTTGACACGAGCGGGCGTTAACAAAATTCTCTTTAAACTTAGTGGTTGCGATAGATTTGTTTGCCTTGTGGATCTGGTTGAATGCGTAAGGAATTTATTTTTGGTCCAAATTTTAAATCTGTTATGCAGCCATATAATATTTTTTTAAATTAATTCATTTCTGTGACATCTTTTATTACTTTTGAGCATGTGCCGAGCATACAGTTATTTGAACAGACCGTGCTTTGCCGAGCCTTAAGTGGTCTACCGTTCGCTATACTCCCAATTGGCATCATGATAAATTCGCGAGCCATAGCAATTTATCAAAATACGATAAGCATAAATTGTTAATAAACCATGTTCAAACTTGATTAATTATACAAAATGTATTCAAACAATTTAAAAGTAATACTTTTTGTTTTGAGCTCACGTTGCCGCTCATCCGTTGAAAGTTTCCTCAGCGGAGCACAGTGGTCAAGAAAACCAGTCCATTTTTGGCAAATTAGTACTTAAGTGATTAATGTATTTACATCGCATCAAGTGCATAAAAAAATAAAATAAAATAAGTAATCATAGTATTAAGAGAATCTACATCAAAAATTTACTTTTTGTAATTGGACGTACAAAATATGGAAAAAATATTTGAAGAATTAGAAGAAAAAAAAAATTAATAAAACTTCAGTAAACTGTACTTACTTTAACCGAAGGAAGAAAGTTGCAGTCGGCTTACGCCACCATTGGATTCCACGTCACTTCCAACTTGGTAATTACAGACAATTCACAAAATGAGCTTGCGATTCATAACAATTTTTATACATGTCGCCAATGAAAGTGGCAAACGTGTTCGAAAACAAAGCATGTTTGGATGAAAATCAGAAGTAGCTCCAGTACACCCATGTGATCTGAATAAAGGGCTTAAAGCAAATTTTCCCGCTGTCAATATTGAAATTTAACGAAATACTTTATTGAATGGACATAAATATGATAAATGTGTGTTTCAAAAATGGGCATGTTTGGATGAAAATTGGAGGTACCTCCGACACATCTATGCGGTTCGAAAAGGACATTTTAAACAGATTTGGCTAGAAAAATTTATGAAGTTCAACGACATTTTATTGAGCTTTCATAAGTATGAACCATGTATGCACCAAAAATTTACCTGTTTTAACCCTAATCTTACCAACATGTGTCTGTGAGACACATTTTGATGTTTGATTCAATAAATCAACGAAACTTTGTTACATATTGACACCAAATTTTATGACTTTTATTTTACATCTGTTTAGTATAAAATCACAAAACAAAGTTGATAAATATTAAATTCCTCTATTTTTTATAAGCCAAAATAAAAAAATGTAACATAAACTACCAACATGTGTCTCAGAGACACATACAAAGAATTTAGTAGAATGCGCAAATTTAGAACAAAAGCAACTATCTGTCATATATGTTACAGAATTTATATTTGTTTAGCAGCAACTATCTTTCATATATATTTATACAAATTGCATATTTTCATATCACTATATTAAATTTGGGGAATTCCCTTTTATTGAAATCAATAATCACCTGATACTGAATGTTGAAAAACAACAAATTAGTTGCGGTTAGATTTTGTAGAGTATTGATGTGCAAGTTCATTTTATAAAAAAATATGCCAAAGCGACTTACAGAAGAGGAAATCCGACTAGCCGCGGAAGAAATTGATGAAGATACGGTTGATGATATAGAAGACGAGGATATGTTTTTGCAATCTGATATCGAAGATAGTCAAAATAATGANGAGACGAAGATATGTTTTTGCAATCTGATATCGAAGATA
>JXOS01008682.1:811-11764 GCA_001015075.1 Cirrula hians
AAAAAAAAAAAAAAAGAATAGGAAAAGTGAGAAAATATATTAAAAAACATATTTTTGCTGCGTGTTGCGGAACACTTACAGTTGATGCCGAGCTTCTTGGCGAGCAGATCCGCCAAGTCCTTGCAATAGCCTTCGAAGCGATCGTTGCCCTCGAACTGCTCACCGAAGCTGGGACGCCTAAGCATGATGTACGGCTCCTCAACTAGCGTTGTAACAATGTATGTGCGATTCTTTTCGAACTCAATGTGCGGCCGCAGGCGCACATATTTCGCCGATAACGGCTGCAACCCGGCGTCATCGCTCCACTCGGCCACCTTCACCATCGCGCTGTTCACGGTCATTTCGACAACGTGCAGCGTGTAGTTGACACGCCGGCCATCGTCATTGAACTTTATGTCGCCCGTAAGCCCTTCGATTTCCACCTGTCACAACATATTATGTAAAAAAAGCAACAACTGCCGCAGCAAGCAGCTGAGCTTGTAGCATGCACTGGCAGCTACTCGATACAGCTGTGCTAACTAGGGAAAGCGTGGTTCATTACAGCACTTACCTTGCGGAGATAACGTGAAATTTTGTCGCCATGCTCCCAAGGGTTGACCCAGCCCTTTGCCGTGTTGCAGTCGAGCGCACGTGCGGCATTATTTGCATTGCCAACGCTGTTGCTACCGCCGCCGCCGCTGCCTCCAGTACCACCAGTTGATCCACCCATGCCGTTGCTGCCACCCATGCCACCGCCCGAGGACATACCGGTGCCATTTACCGATGTCGACGCAGCGGCAGCCATTATAGTCTGGCCGCGTCGTTGCATGTTGTTTCGAAACTGATCTGGCTTCTTGCGTAGAATTTTGTTGAACGCTTCGACCAGCACGAACACTGCGTCGTACATGAGCGCAGCCTGTGCCTGTGGTTTGCCATGCAATTGCAGCAGAAAGTAAATTTAAAAAAGAAAGAAAGACCAGAAGGAAATATAATTACGTTGGAAGTGTCGTCTAATACCAAGCACAAGCACAAGCAACAAAGCGCGAAAACGTCAATGTTGCACGGCAGATGCCTAGCTGTTCATTTAATTAAATGAGTGCATTACACGGTGATTTGCCTGTGCATTATAATTAAGGCAGTCTAGAGGCAGCTGCTGTTACTATATTGTTAGTTTGTGGTGTTAGCTGGTGGTGGTGGTGTTGGTATTTTAACGTTAATGTCGCCGTTAATGGCGAACGGTAACCACCCTGATGACAATATCAAAGCAAATATTGCGCATAATAAGCTTTAATGGGGCTTGGGGCTAATGTTGTCGCCTTAGCACACACACACACACACACACACACACACACACACACACACACACACACACACACACACACACACACACACACACACACACACACACACACACACACACACACACACACACACACACACACACACACACACACACACACACACACACACACACACACACACACACACACACACACACACACACACACACACACACACACACACACACACACACACACACACACACACACACACACACACACACACACACACACACACACACACACACACACACACACACACACACACACACACACACACACACACACACACACACACACACACACACACACACACACACACACACACACACACACACACACACACACACACACACACACACACACACACACACACACACACACACACACACACACACACACACACACACACACACACACACACACACACACACACACACACACACACACACACACACACACACACACACACACACACACACACACACACACACACACACACACACACACACACACACACACACACACACACACACACACACACACACACACACACACACACACACACACACACACACACACACACACACACACACACACACACACACACACACACACACACACACACACACACACACACACACACACACACACACACACACACACACACACACACACACACATATATATATATATATATATATATATACACACACACACACACACACAATCTCGATTGTATTGACAGTGTCAGCGCATTGAGTGCGGCCACATAAAAGCAGCAGAGCTTTGGCTGATTGCCGTGGCAAACTGTAAACTGCTGGTGAGTGTGAAGAAGTGCTTCCTCAAATATCCCTAGCAATAGTTTTGCGAAATTTTGAGTTTTCAGTTTAACGCTCATAGTCGCCTAGCAAACTGCAGCTTAATTAGTGTCAATTGCTGTGACATTGTAGATGTTGTTGTTGTGGTTATGAAGCAGCACAATTTAGCGAAACCGTTTGCAAAATAAATGCCATGCTTGACTGTTTCACAGAAGCGCCTCCGTAGCAGACACTCAACTCAATGAAGCCATAGCCTCTGCTCTTAATTATGAGTATATGCCACAAGTTTAGCATACAATGTTCAATTACATTAAATGTGCAAATGATGCCGCTGAATAGATGACTCATTTAGTGATGGCCTTGCGATGGGCTGGACCTCACAAAGCTGAAAATAATGTGTTGCACTGTGATCCCTTCGCTTGCAATGCTTAGCCGTTGCCCTTGAAATCAATAAAAAACAAGTAAGAAAGTGAAAGTCGCCTAAGGCCGACAGTGAGCTACCCGTCGCCCCCAAAATACGTATTGTTCTGTTCAAACTTGCTCAGAGCCTCCTTTTCGGTGTATTGGAGGTTTCACTGCTTTTCATCTAACCATGTGAGTTTTTGGTACAATAATTAAATTTCGTGGAGCTTAATTATTTTTTTTTTACCGAATTTGCCTTAAACTCTATCATCGGACCACAGAGGTTTACTAGAACTACATCCATTTGCTCATTTTTGGTACACTTATTAAATATATATTTTTTTTCACTCAATTCAGAAATTGTATAAAACTTCAATAATAAAAGTGGGTATTTCTACACGAAAACCTATATTGGGGCCATATATGAGAACTGAAAGTACCTCTGATTTTTATTCAATTATGGTTTTTTTCGGAACTTAGATGTTATAAATATTCACTAAATAATGAAATTGCATTGCATAATACCAGCTCTTTCCACCCCAGAAGATTTACGGCTCCAATATTGAGTAAAGAGGTGTTATGGGGGTACCTGAAATATTGATCGGATCTTAACCAAAATCAAACTTCGATCTAACGTGTTTCTCTTGCATGTGTGTGCCGAATTTCATAAGACAATATCATTATTTATAACTTTTAAATATGTGTTTCCATTTAGCATGTAATTGTTAATATCGAAATATAATTTCTTGTTTGACTCATGTTCAGACCTTCCTGAATAACTAGGACCACAATTTCATAGTTTCATAGCCAAATTTTAAATGAAAACATGTGCAATTTTTCATGTTGCATGGTCAGTAGTGACTAGAGGTACGGATAATATTGGACCAATTGGATCCGCTTGGAAGGAGTTCTTTGAAAGGGTAATGTTATTTTTACGTATTTTGACAATTTTGTTCAAATTGTAGAATGTTACGTAAATATTACAAACTGTACAAATTTTTCATGATGGAACAGTCGTTAATGGCCATCAAATATTAAAATCAGGTCCAAAAGGTCTTGCGGGGTTTGTTGAAGTTATTAGCCTTTTCCGCTTTAACTTTAAAGCTTTATGCAAGCATCAATACATTGCAGCAATGAAACAACTGCGTAATGCACTGATTTAAGTGAAAACGATCGTAAACAATTTGTGGGACGTACCCAAAGTTATTGACTGCTTAAGTTCAAATTCATGAATAATATGGAAATTTTACTGGTTTTTGTGTTCATTTGAGTGTATTCAAAGGTGAAAGTTCATTGGGGGCCATCCGACATTATGGAACAATTCTAGTCTAACTCCAGAATTTTATGTAACAACCGATCTTTGTACAGATATAAGGAATTCTGTGAGAATTACTCTAAGATATTGATAAACTGATCTAAAATTGTATACTGGCCTGTTTCTGATTGCTTGAATTGCGATCTATGTAGGCTTTACTTAGACTTTACTGGCTTGCAACTTGCTAAGATCGGAGCTTTTACTTTTAATCCTGCTTCATCAGAAAACATAGTGGAGCTTGTAGCTTTGAGCTTTACTTTACCAAAAATCATCCTCAAACTAAGAGCGAGCTTTATGAGCACGCAGAGCTTTTGCTAGAAAAGCAAACCAATGTGGAATGGCTACCATGGGGTCAACATTGTTTCACTCCATATTCCACCAGCCACCCACTTCATCTTCCTAGCTTTATTTGCATAGAATACGTACCGATATCGACTCTCTGCCGGCACCAATTGACGTCGTTGGATCCAAGCGTTTCCAGTTGTCGTAAAACTCGCGCACCAGTCGCCTATTTGTGTCCACAATACGGAAACCGGTTATGTTAATAGCGCCGAACTCAATTATCTCGCTCTCCCAGCGATCGTCCATTACCTGCAGTAATTCCAGTATAGTCAAAAAGTGTGCGCAAAGACGCCCAATTCGAATGTACTTACCAATCCACTCAAGAGGTAGTGATAGGTGCGTCTACCTAGGCGTATATCGCGCACATGCTGTATTAGTATCTCCTTGGCCATTTCTGTCGGACAGTCCAGCACAATGTACTTGTTTGTGAAGCGTCCCAGATTCTCCAATGTATGCAAAAAGTCAATGGCCATGGTCACGTTAGCAATGCGCTTAACCAGCTCTACCTGGAAAGACTCGTTGCCCGGCCGAAGCCCCTGGTATATCTGCTGCAGCCGTAGGAGACCTGAAAGAATAACAGAGAACAATTAATAAGTGGCTGACAGGAAAAGTGGTAAAGAGATCATTTAAAATGTCCAAGAATCAAATCTAAAATTGACATAAGGAAGCAGAGGCCAGGTGACAACATTTGTCTGTACGATCTCATTAGTCGGTACTTTAGTGAGCCGAATAGCTAATTTTTGCAAGCTGAATTCAAATTTGAATAAACGTTCGTGCTTAGTTCAAGAGAAGAATCGCTTAGTAGCTTTTCTTTATTGCAGCCGAATCAGCTGGTGATCAGCTCGACGTACTACTAAGTGCTTTACAGACTTACTTCAGCTATTTCAATTTAAGAAAACAGAACCTGCAACAAGCTTTTCTAATTGATAGGGGTATTGGGCGAAATAGTTAACAGAAATTTAGAATTCATTACTGATTAAGTAGGAGGCGAAATTGAACAGAGCGGTTAAAATTTTTCAGCACAATGGCTGACTCAAGCATATCTTACAGAGTGGTATTTAGCATTAACCATTGCTTAAAACATTCAATTTACAAGATTTAATTCAATATCAAAGCGAAAAGTTGAAGGGAATCAAAATAACAAATCCACGACTTTCGTATTGACATGTCTTTGTACTTTAACAGCACCGGCATTATCAACCAACTCGAAATATTGTTTTTTATATTCCGTTTGAGGGCTGCTTTAATCTATTCCTTACCGAGCCCCTAGTAACATCTGCTTAGCTGACAAATACTACGTCTAATTTCCTGGGTGCTGTTATTGTGGCTGCTTACCATTTAGCTTAAGTAGGCAAAGTTTTTAATATCTTCGGAATTTTCGTTTTCGACGGATTGTGATGTCCTTATTAGCTCTCCGATCCATCTGTGGTTTTTCAATACGTCTGGAGGATGCGCGTTTACTTTGAACAATGATGCCTATATCCTCAGTATACGCAAGAGGTATTCCGGTTGTATATTAAATGGTGCCACTGTGTTCACAACGCGTAGCGCTTCAATTTCGAGTGAAAAAGTCACATTTTTAAGTCCCTATTTGCCAGTTGAACCCATCATTAAAAATTGTAAATGTCTAGATGTCATTTGAGGAAGCCTCATGAGTTTCTTCAAGGTGATATACACAGCATGCAGCATAAGCAGTCTCAGACTGAACTTCTCGATTAAGTAAGTTTTCTTGGTAAAATCCATGAGCGAGTGTTTGTGAAAACTCTTTTTACACACTTGGAGCATCTTAAAGGACATATTAAGAAGGCGTCTGACCGATACTTTGGTAGCATGGTGGTAAACCCGCTAACACAGCACTGAAAACACTATGACTCTGATGTCTAGGCGTGCTTTCCTGCGACCAAATGCTGAGAAGAACAGGTATCCTGATTAATAGATTCTTACCAACTGATGAACGGCTGCCTGGTTACACTTAAGCTATTGGATGAATTTCCCAGCATGCAGTTTCACCGACATTGTTTAACTCGAGCTCGGATCCAAACTTTTTTGGAGGGTTATGGCACCGGGTCCTTTAATATTATAGAGCCAAAATATATAGTGCACCGTTTGAGAAAGCCTGATAAAGGACCCTAACGATATATTCTTACTTAAATCTTTAAAATAGCATTTTCGTTGGACGAGGATTTTGATTAAATGAATAAAATCGTTTGATATACTCTAAACATAAAAATTTTAAAGGAAAAACATTGACTGTTGGGTATTTTGAAGACGGATTGTATGGGCTTCGCAGTTAGCTTGTTCCCTTCTATTTCATGCGAACAAAAGTTTTGGATGTTTTGCATAATTTTTTTTTTGTAGGAGTGTTTTTATTTTAAAGGAGCTGAAATTTCAATAATTAGCTATTGAGCTGCTTGCGCTGTTGAGCGTTCTGTCAAACGACGTAATGGAGTCTGAGTTCAATAAGACGTCTTTGGCAGCGCAAGTTCCGTAGGGCACGTAATGAGCAGCTCTTTGTTTGCTGCATTGCCAGTGCGTAAGTGTGTGCAAGAGTGTAAGTTAATAAGGTTATTTGGTTTGGTGTGCAGATCGTATTGCATATGGCAATCGTCATAAATCTGTATGTGCGACTAAGCACACAGAAATTAATCACAGAATTATCGTTTCAGTTTCAATAAAAGTGCTGCTGGGACAACTAGCTAACAAATTGCCACAGCTGACGGAAGTGCGAACAGCACCAAACGCAAGCATAAAAGAATTGTCAAGTAAAAGTCTGTCAAGCCTTCGGCTGCTGCTGCTGGAAATGGCATGGCCAGGGCGGCATTGTGAACGCCAGATGTCAGTAATGCAACCGTCACAGAGCAGTAAAGAGAAAATCGAAATGAATTGGTTGTCATATGAAGCGGTGGCAAAAGTCTCGATTACAAGAGATAAACAGCAGGAATCAGTGCAAGTTGCATGTCAGCAGCTGCGTGGCATGCAACTGAAATAAACTGGCAAATCAGTGTTGGCCAGTTGCATGCAGCAAATGTGATTGAATCGTAGCAGCAAAACGAACGAGTTAACAATTAAATGAAAATTGCAACAGCACAAATGCGGCACGGTGCAGGGCCAAGCAAGGCAGCTGTTGAGGCAGTTAACTCACCGGCATGTCATTGATAGTGGCTGCTGCAGTTAATGGCAGCGCAAATTAAAAACAATGCAAGTAAGAACAAAAAATTCGGCCTAGGCCGACAGTAAGATACACGTCGCTTCGAAATTGTTAAGCATAACATAAAAAATATAATAAAACAAAATACCACAACTTTCATTCCATAATTCCCATTACTGAAACCCATGTTGACCAAAATAAAGTCCACTAAATAATAAGAACTTCTTAGATCCCAATTTTGAGTTAAGAGGTGTTCTGAAGGTCCCCAAAATATTGATCAGGTCTTAACCAAATTCAAATTTCGATCTTCAAATATTCCAAAAACGTGTGTACCGAACTAGGTCTGTCTAGCTCAAGTCTATCTTTTGAGTTTCCGTCTACGGACGGACGGTCGAACGAACGAACATGGTTCGTCAATTTCTATGGTGATGCTGCTCATATTTGGTAGGTATCCGATATTTCGTTCTGGTTGTTCCAAACGTTTCGTCAAAACGAATATACACTTTCCTAATTTCATTCGCAACGTGTAAAAAAAATGCAAAACATCGAACACGCGCATTCATGCTTGTGGAAAGCGACGGTACAGTGTGTTGCAGGTTTACACGATATGCAACACATGCATAGTGCGCCTTTCACGTGCTGCTGGCGTCCGTGTGTGTGACAGTGCCTGTCAAGCAAGCTAAGCAAATTGAAATTGGCTCTTGCTCATGTAATTGAGTTTCCAATTACATATTTGCTTGAGTTTAGCGTACAGCTGGTTGTTGCGAAACGCACACGAATATGAATACGCACACGCTTGGTGCCGGAGCCAGCGTCATGTTCGAGTGCAATTCGGCAAATTGTGCAGTTAAATGCAACACAATCAAGACACTGTTTAATCAACAAGCAAATTATCGTGTTGGCATTACGAATGTTGACACTGTAGCTTGTTGTTGCACAATAACTATCATATCAGTACAGAGGTGCACAAACTGGTAAGTTGGGCCGGAGCACAACTAGTGAATAAGCAAACATAAATGTCTGTATAATGGGCAAAGGTAATTAGAATTGCGATTTAGGACAATTATACAAAGTACGTACACGGAAAAGACACCCACTCGGTAATAACTTGTAATCTATACCGATTTTGCATTTGTGTGTACAGCTTGAGATCAGCTTAGTCAGGTGTGGAATCAACTCCCAGTTCAAAAAAGACATACAGACCATATCGAAATTATATTGTTTGCTTTATGAAAACTCCTGCACACAGTCTGATTTGAGATTTGTGGCTGCCAGTATACGAGTTTCCAATAATCTCTGATCAGGCTCGCCAGTTTCTGTTTTACGTTTTAACCACAGAGTTCCCAGTATTTACACACCCCTTGTTTTTTGGGAAAAATTGAATATACGTAGTAGGATTTACGGCTGACACAGAGCTATGGAGTCACACATAATACAGGTGCAAATAGCTCATTGCTTCCCGGTAGGCGCACTCCTATCATGTTATCATACCAAGTCTTTCACAATGTTTTTATTTGGTGCTGACTGCATAACGGGAATCATATATCTACACATCTATCAATTATTCACTTCTTTTCTCTCAAAGGAATCAACTCGTCAACAACACAGATCAAAATTCTTGTCGAAAGTAATCCCAATAATAATTCAATAATAATAATAATTCAATTCCTATGTAAGTAAGTAATTAAGTAAGGCCTCGCTTAATAATTTTCACTTTCAGCCCTCCTCATTGCGCTAAGATCTGTTTTCAAAGTCTTTTTTTTATCGTAAATATTTTTATTTTATTTACAGCAGTGACTTCTTCTTAAAGGGCAACCACAAATTTTTTGCTCCAAATTAATACTGCTCGTTTTGAATTGAAGCTAAGTCTCATCCAAATGATCGATTTCATCCATGCTTCCTGTCAATCACTTAGTCCTGTTCTACCTATAAAAGCATCATTAATCCGAATATCAAACATTCCTAGCATTTTATAAACGGTTTTCAATACAGTCATATGTAGTCGTCCAAATGCTGATTCCATATTAAACACCATGATATATACGTGCGCTCCTGATTGACCTATGTGAAATGCACTTTGTAATCGTCCATGAAGATCCAACTGCGCACTTCATATCAACTCTGCACACTCCATTTAATTACTTCCAGATGTCTGTAGCGTTTGTTATCTCGTTCTAAGTCGAATAGCCTCGGGCTAACTTTTACCATTTGTCTTTAAAGAACGAACCCAAAACGTAACTGCTTTTATTCGGAAGTGGATATTTAAATTTGCTGCTGGAGACTCCAGCATAAATGAAAATGTCCCAAAGTTCAAACTATGAGCGTGGACCTTGCAAAGACATTGCCCTATTAGTCCCCTTATAAAATATCCTTCGGAGGTTTTACTCACGGTCAGATAATTTTTTGCTGTAGCTAATGCGCATGATCTTCATGCTGGTGTAAGCCACTGTGTTACGTCACGAAGAGCTCACAGCCATCTCCATGCTATAAGGGAGGGTCAAGATGCCTACGAAATCCCAGCTCACCATTTGTAATTTCGCCAAAAAGTACCAGCGAAGTCAAAATGCACCTACTTAATACTTATGGAAACTTATGAAATTTTATAACAATTGGTTGTCAATTTATCAGTTGGACTGAAAGTACGTAAACAAACAGATGGCGCTACTAGTATTAAATCAAATCAATTCAAAAGATTCTTGTATTATTTTGATAGCTGTTAGACTATTAGATCCTGGGATAGATAATTTTAAGTCAAGCCACTTTTGTAAGTTTGAATAATATTCATATAGAATTTCGTGTCTTAATAAATGATTGCTATTTGGCAAAACCAAATACTGTTGCAGCCAAGCCTTGGTGTGGTAAACATTATTTAGACATTGGACCAATTTAGAAATCCACAAAATAATTTTGTATGAACCAAGTTAGTTGAGCGAGATAGCTGAGACTCTACAGATATAAAAGGAATCAAAGTAGGTGCCGCGCGAGCTCACAATCGACCAAAAAAAAGAACGAATGTAATGGAAAAATTAAATTTTAACATCTGAACTTGATTCCAATTTGACCATTATTTCACGTACCTTCAGAACACCTATTTTTAACACTTATGAAAAGCTTTCGCATACATCTATACAGGTAACTGTAGTTTATTAATTTAGACAGAATTGGCATAACCCACTTATATTTGAAGATATGCCTAGATCAGATAAAATTCAAAGGTATCCTCTGCATACCTATATGGATCAAATATAAAGTTTAAATCCAATCAAACCACAAACATCAATATAACACTATTCAAGAATAGAGTTGGGTTTTATGCCGATTAGCCCACAATGTTAGAATGATATCATATGAGTATGGCAATATTGAGACATAATTATCGAATTTATGTAAGAATGTTATTATGGAGGGTCTGTTACGTTCTTACTGGTTTTCAACTACAATGGCATTTTTTTCAAACTACGTCTACAGAGGCATCAAGAGCAAAATCCGTAGTAGACTTTCGAAAAGCTGGAGCGCAGCGCTACTTCAACTGCAACATCAGTGTTCTTCCATGATTGCAAATGTGTTTTGTATACGCAGCATGCGTGCTGCTGCTGCAACAGGGTG
>JXOS01008713.1:6718-17180 GCA_001015075.1 Cirrula hians
AAATAAATAATAAGTAAGTAAATACGAGCAACAGAAGGAAAGGGAAAATGAAATTGTGCTGCTCGAGAAATGATTTTCATCATGTGTGGTAATAATATGGTGCGTTGAAAGTAGTATTTGAGTTTATGTTACCACATATGGAGGCAAGTATAATAATAAAGAAAGCAAAACTATTTGAAATTGTCATCAATGCTTATTGTGCTCGAGGGTATAATTTATTTTTGATGTGACACAAAAAACAGTTTCAGAAATAAAATACAATGAAATGAAATAGTCAAAAGCAAAAGTGAGCAAAATAAAACAAGACCATAACAGTGTGAATAGTGAAGAATCCTTTTTTAATGCGTGTTGTTCGAATTCTTTGTGCGGTGTGAACAAAATAAATCGCCAGCATCTGTGAAATCATAACCAATTCATCATTAGATTGCTGTGCTGTTTGAGTACTTACTTTTGATTTTTAATTTAAATGATAATGATCTGTTAACTAAATGCCTGCTGTGAGCATAAGATTCAATGGTTTGTGATTTTGTATTAAGCTCTCTTGCATTCATACTCTCATTAACCTAGAAGAGGGGTTTCAAGAGAAATTCTGAGAATAGAGAAGATAAGGTAGTTTGTATAACGTCATTAATAACATGGTCGATAAGTTTAGAATACACCACAGAAACCTACGTATAAGCAGCATTACTGAAAAGTGAGCGAAACAATGCTACAATTTCTGCATGAATGCTCAGCACTTCAACGAAAATTCCTTATATAGACCAGTGGAACTAGGCACTGTACTCAAAACCCTCCCGACTGCACAAAAGCACCTAACATAACGTTACCTATTCTATCCTATCATATTATATNGCCTAACATAACGTTACCTATTCTAGCCTATCATATTATATCATCCCATATATCCTATNACCTAACATAACGTTACCTATTCTATCCTATCATATTATATCATCCCATATATCCTATCCTACCCTATTCTATACTACAGTACTATACTGTACTATAGTATCCTATCGTATCCTATCCTTTCTATATGGAAATACCACATTTCTGAAAGGGAAAGCTACATCATTAACTGGTAGCTGCATTCCAAATCTTTAATAAATCTTCAACCCAAAAGCATTAAGCACAAGTTTCGTAGTCTTTTAACAGATGTCACAAACCTACACATTAAGCTTCGATAACTTCGATAAATGTTTATAAGTAACATGTGTCCTTCGAAAAAATCCAGAGTAATGGAGAGACGAGTCATTGCTTGATATACTGAGTACGATGTACTATAGAAATTTCAATGACTACATATAACACACTTCTTAATATCACAGCCTTACCAACTCTGGTTACAGTATCAAAATTCTACTTTCAAATTTGGTTACAGCCTTTCCCCGTCATTTAAGATTTATTTATTTTGTAATGGTAATTTAAATGGACATGCAAGGATCATTGCTAATCAGAACTTCCTCTTTCTACTCGAAAGTTGATTGCGGGTACCTCATCTCATCTCATCTTTGAACCAAAAATGCCTTATATGCTTCTCAAAGAAAATTTTATTGACTGTTCCGTTTATTTTTTTGTTCCGTTAAATTTGATCGGATCGTGCTCAATTTAACCTCACAAATTGTCTTTCTCAATGTGTTCCTGAATCCTTTATGCAAATCAGTATGCTAAAATTTTTGCATCATTCGGAATAAACCCCTATATTTGGTCCAAATATATGTGTGATAATTGTGTGATTTTTAAACTTTATGTGACTTCTCAAATTTTTTGCGCAATTCTGGTTTACACCTATATCATCTTAATTATTAAACTGCAGTACTGCAGTAAAACACATATTTTCACAAAGAAGGGGATAGGAGGAAACTGAAATATTCGTTAGATCTGAACCAAGTTTGAACAATGTATCTGTATCGAATTCTGTGGTGATACTGATCATATCGGTGTATAGTTTGATAGTTTTCTGATTACTACGCCAGTGTGCTACAAACGTATGGAGAAAAACAATAAATTGGTGAAGTGTATAATGAAAAAGTATGTTAGAGTTAGCTTAACCTGACAGAGTGATCCATGTCGCAACGAAGTTTTTCTAAAGAGGGAAGTCACAAGAACAATTTCTTCAGCTTGAAATGCAAAATCAAAAACAAGATAGATACAATAGTTAGTTCTAGTTGACAACATAATACTCACCATTCATTCATTTTATGGAATCATCAAAATATTTCAGAGATACCAAATTTCAATATGTTCCTATCAAACAACTCGAAATTGTGCTCATAAAAATTAAAACTCGGGTGAAACGATAAAATGTCCTTTGGAGGTACCCGAAATATTAAACCGATTTTGCTGAAATTTTAGAATATTTTTGAAAAATGTTTCCTTAGCAAATTTTAGTGGCATGCAATGAACTATTTTAATTATGGCAGGTATGCGAAATTATAGGTCGATTTGACCCATTCTTGAAATCGATCTCTTTATGAAAAATTTACAGATACTGAATTTCATTGCCCTTCCTAAAAAATTACTAAAGGTAATTAAATTTTTTTTTTTTTATTCTATAAATATATTCACACTATGATTGGCAAAACTAATTAATAAAAATTGATGTCTAATTATTAATAATGATGCCTATAATGGTAATTTGTAATAGACGCATTGATAATCTTCATCAGAAATTTGATTATGGCTGATTTTGGGTGAATGATCTTGTTGAAGTGCAAAGGTGTACTGGAAGACACCAAGGCAAGAATGGCTATTGCAAGAATTCTAATTGATAATATTTATTTCGATTATTTTTGGAATTCGATTTAATTTGAATAAAAATGATGATTGAGGAAAATTTTGTTTAAACCCTTCTTTTCGGGCCACATTGGATATACCTCTGATTTGATCCTATCATCGACCATTTGATAAATGCTTATATGCTTTCGTACTCATCTTTAATTCACTGATCCTTATCAAGTTCAAAAGATGCAATAATTTTACGGCTCCAATTTTGAGGAAAAAGATATATTGGAGGTACATGTTAAGTAAATTGAAACTTCTATGATGAAATATTAGTTCCATAATGTAAGTGTGTCAAATTTAATTAATAGTTGGAGTTATTCTTGTAGGTTTTCATATGGATACGGAAACAGAGAGATAGTCTGACAGTCATGTCTATTGTCCATGGTTGTGCTGATCATATCGGTATACCTTTTTATAGAACATATTCCTATAAGTAATATACTATGTCCACATTTCATTCGCGACGTGTATTTATATAAAATTTTATTAAAGATTGAAATGTAAGAAAATTGAAAAAATGTAAATCTCTCCATTAGACACATCCTGCAGGTGTTATCTATCGAAACCCTAAAACTAGTGCTTAAAATCTAGTCTGTTTCAAAATAACATTTTACATCTAGTCAATATTTAATATACCAATACTTTCTACTACAATGGATTTCCAAAATTTCTCTTGGGTCTGTAGGAGAGCGGTGTGTATTTTGATAACATTTTTTTTTTATTTACAATATTCTTCCTACTACAAATGTAATGTTTTTAGTAATTTCTAAAATTTTTAATTTATTGAAAAAAAAAAAATTAAAATAATAAAGAAATGTTAACTTTTTAACAAGAGCTTTAGTGAAAGGGGTTTTAAATAAAAGAATAAAATGTTGGAATGTCAATCCATACAGATCAGACAGAACAATGTAGTCAGATAAATTCATATACATTGCTTTGAAATACGGATATTTTTCTGAAATAATAATTGTTTAATGAAATCTTCAAATTTATTAAGAAATAAAAGTCTCAAATGGAAGGCTGTCTAATTAATCAGCTGAATTGCTTTAATAAAATAATATTAAACTTCTTTAAAGTAATTATAATAATTTGCAAATATAAAGTTGTAAATGCTTTTCAATTCGCTGTAAGCAGGAAAACTTAGTCTTAGAATTGTACATACCTTGAGCGAATACTCCAAGTGTTCTGCTTATCAGTGAACGGAAAAATGTCTTGAATTAAAATTGAAATAATGTTCTTTATTAAATCAATTTTCTGGTCCATTTACATTGACATGACCATCATTGGCTATGCAAAGCTTGTCCTAGATATACACTTAATATACAACAGCATAAGTAAGGAAACAGAACAGGACCAAAGAACATGGATTAACAAAGGAAAAAAAAAAGGAAAGAACAAGCACACAGTAGGCACATTTGTATAAAAGCGATTCAAACTCTTGTGTGAGTTATAGCGCATACGACATGCAAACAAAATACAAATACCAAGTGATGATGTGTGCCTAATTTTCAGCCACTGAATAATTTATGGACATCCGTTTCAACATTTCAAAAACGTGTTCGGCAAAAACCAACAAAGCGAACAGAAAAAAATCTAATAAACAAATTTTTTCCCCTGGGGGTATGCAACATTCAAGTGATAACGCGTGTCGGTGGTTCGTAAACGTGAGCTGTTGTGGAACAAGAAATTTAAAATTAAAAAAAAAAAAAACGACAAAAAAAATAAATTAAATAATTAAGAAGTATAAGAAATGATTGTTTATATGTAAATTATTTATATTAATTCCATAAATTTAATAATGTTTGCATTCTAGGGATTGATTTTCATTCAATGAAGAAACATATACATTCTATTACATTACCCTTTCCATCTGGACGTGATGATATACCGGTCTCAGGTGTGAAACATTGTGCATATACTGATATATTGAATATGCAGGCTATACCTTAATTATATCAGAAAACCATTATTAATCAATTAAAATAATAGTAATTGTCTTCATTTTAGGCAAGGAATTATATCATATTGCTCGATGTTTCCGAATTAAGTTGATTTCTGTTCAAACAAATGTTCCAGCTTTTCTAGATGATTACAAACAGATGCTATTTATACAGATTTTAACAGAAATTTCGATATTTCAACTGACTATCTTCATCTATTAAACCTTGAAAATGTGGGATTTTAACAGTCATTACTATCATAGATAAATGTTCAATTTAGAGTTAGTTGATCATCAATTGTGTACTCTGTTCTGCTGTACCATCACTTCGACCCACTTTTATTGAACATACTGATGATAACAAACTATTTTTTTATGGATGAGAAAGCCATACTCAAGTATGTTATCACATGACGAAATGATTCGTCTTCTTATTGCGCAATTGCTCTATATGTAACTCCATGTCGTTTACTAAAGCTTTTTTTATAACTTCAAATATTCAATAATCTGAGTTATATATATATATATATAATTATTTTTCACCAAACATATGAATACTTCCAATACTTCCAAATTATTATATATGGCCTTATTCATTCCATATTAGATTACTGTGCTCCTTTACCCTGTATCTTATATTATATTTAGGCCGTAAGATTGAATATGAATGCAAATTATAATAGAAACGTTTCCAACTACTTAGATATAACTAGTATACTTTTTGGGGTTCATTAATTAAAATGTCATAAACAACGCCAATGAAATTGGCTAATTGCATATTAGTTTTGGTGATACGTTAATAAAACTTGGAATAAGTGACCGGACACATATCAATATATATACCGACATAATCCGTCTGTCCTTCCGTCCATCTCTACGTCCTTCTGTCCGTCCGTCTGTCCAACCGTTTTCAAAGTTTAGAAAGAACGCATTGGAGCAGAATAACGAAATCCGGTACACACAATCCATGGAAAAATTATAGATCACAATTCAAACTTGGATCCGATCCAACCAATACTCCGGGTACCTCCAGTACAACTCTGTATTTAAAATTGGGGCCATAGGGGTACTGCAGCCTTAACAGTGGATATGCAGAATTGGCGTAATTAGATTAATTATCATAATTATCAATCGTGGTCAAAAAATGGGCATGACTGCATGAAAAGCGAAGGTTTCTCCAGTAGACCTATGTAAGCCGAAAAGAGGTCTTTAAGCATATTTGGTCAGAAACCTTAATCAAATTTAACGAAATTTAATTCTTGAGTGATCATAACCATGATCAATGTGTGGTCCAGAAACGAACATCATTGGATGAAAACCAGAGATTTCTTCAATACAGCCATGTGGTGGGAAAAGAGGGTTCTAAAACAATGTAGCTAGAAGCATATTTCAATTTCAATCGAACTACATTATTGAGTCGTTAAAATATAATCAATGTTTAAAATCAATTTAAAATTTTTTACTTATTATACACGTCGTCCATGAAATTGGCAAAGTCTATATTAGTTTTGACGGTACGTTTGTAATTCTCACAACGAGTGCTCAGAGACTTATTAAAATATATACTGTTATGATCAGGATTACCGAAGGAATTTGGTTAGTCATGTCCGTCCGTCTATTCGTCTGTTCGTCTATAATCAAGAACTAGAAAAAAGGAAATGAGCTAGACTTACGAAATTCGGCACTATTGTAAAAATGATGCTTGAATTTGGTTAGGATCCAACCAATATTTCGCGTAACTCCAGTACAACTTTTTCCAATGCAATTTTGTTATTGGATGGATATTAATAACAACTGAGTGTGCTTGAATAATGGTCGTGATTGAGTATATGATCCCTATATATGGTTTAAATGCAGATTTATCAACAGTCATCATTTAAATTTTATAAATTTTCATAGTTGTTAGTGAGAAAGCAAGATTTGTTGAAATTCAGAGATACCTGCAGTACACCTATGGAATTCAACGAAATATAATTATTGAGTTACCATACTTATGATCAATGTGTGTACGGAAAATGAGCAAGATTGGAAGATATTCAGAAGTACTTCCAGTATACCTTTGTGGTCCGAAAAGAGGGTAAATTAGAGTAAATTAGAGTTTAAGTATGATCAATGTGTNAATAGTAAATTAGAGTTTAAGTATGATCAATGTGTGTACTAAAAACGCACATGATTAGATATTTTGGGAGAGACGTGTATCTCACTATCGGCTTTCGCCGACTGTTACTTTCCCGCTTGTTTACCGATGTAATAGGTTATAAGTTAGCTTAGGTTGGAAATTTTACTTTATTTCTTTATAATTAGTTTAAAAAATTCGTCTTTCTCATTGCTTATTGCTTATTGTCTGCTGAAAATCTCTATAACAGTAACAAATGGAATCACAATTTTTGTGAGTTGCTGACTGCTGTATAAACATGGCTATTACATTTATATTTTAATCAACTTTTACAGCAATTATATATATAATAATAATTTTAATTATTTTCACCAATTTAAAATTCAGGTATTAAAATTTGAACTAACTATTAAAATTTAAATTTTTAGCTTTAATTTAATGCTTTAATGCTTTATCTACGAGATTTGCGGGCAGTTCATTGCACATTCTGGTTACTTGAGACTCTAGACTGCTAAGGCCGTACAGGTTGGCAAATTTCATCCTTCGACCTCGCCCCATGCTTTTGGTCCATTGTTTTCTCGAACTAAAGATATTGGAAAATTCAGTGAGATCAGTAATTTTATACTTAGACATCACCTTTTTTTTCAATAGATTCAGTTTTCTCGACTGACACGTCTCAAGCCTTCGACAATGTATTGCGGTTCCACAAGCTGTGGTACCGAAGCGAAGATGAGATTCCACGAAAGATTGGTAAAGTGCCTTCATCACCGCATCAGTACCATAGTAGCGTAACTGACGCAGTGCGAAGGATGCGTGCTGAATTATTTTGGACATAAACTGTTTTAAAGTTATTTGATGTTCCCAAGTGTATCAGACGTATGTACATTAATTTGGTCTTACATGCATTGATGATTTGACCATTGTCTAATTTTTTCATAAATGTAAACAACTTCCTCACACTTATATGTGACTTCACACGAAATATGTTTGATGTTTTAAATTTCGAGCCTGCTATAGTTGATTTAAGCTAAAAATCGTTCTAACTAAAAGAATCTTAACAATTTGTTAGATTGACTCTCTATTAGGTTTCTTCATTTAAAAAAATATTTCATATAAAGTTCCTTTTCAGCATTAATCNTTTCTAACTAAAAGAATCTAAACAATTTGTTAGATTGACTCTTTATTAGGTTTCTTCATTTAAAAAAAAATTTCATATAAAGTTTCTTTTCAGCATTAATCAACATTACCTTAGCTTCGTTTAGTTAATATTTCATTATTTCAATAAACATTTTGTGCAACCATAATAAAAGTGTCGGAATGAGCAGAATCATTCTGAATATTTTTAAAATTTCAGCTTGACAAATATTATGCATATTTCGGAGTTCACCTTTCGCCTGACCGCTGCATTCAATTGTATTGCAATAATGAATTTTATTGTGAAAGGATTCATGACGTTTGCCACAATGTTACAACAGCAACACGGATATGCAGTGACATACACAGGTACCAATGCAAACGAATGCCCAGAAACTGGATGTGAACAGGAGCTTTGCGGTTTTCCATAGTTTTTCTTTGTTGGGATCTTTTTTTTTTTAAATTTTCACTTCCTTTCTTTTAGTTTAGTTTTATTTCTGTTTGGTCCGCATACCGCATTCCAAACTGACAGTTGATTTGCATTAGCATTGGCAAATGCACGCCAAGGCAATGGTGTTGTGGGAAATGTACATTATGCGTTCTCCAGAGGGTCATGTTTTTTGCGGGAAATATTTTTGTATGAACTGAATTTAAATTCTTTGTTTGTAACATGTAAACTAATAATCCAGATATTTTGGAAATCTTTGCCAGTTATTTTAAACAATGTGAAATATTTTCAATTTAATTTTTAATGAAGTGGAAATACATGAAGTAGGTGCGAAATGGTTTCAAATAAATTAACAGCACAGACAAAAGCAAATTCTTAAGCCACAATGGAGGTTAAATAATAAATGGAGATATCTTTGCTCTTTTTATTTCATTTGTATTTGTATGCAATGTAATTCTCAATTCACCGTGTGAACGTGAACTGCGATTATAATTTGAAAAATCGTCATAAGTCCACATGAATATGAAGACTACCAATTTTAATTAGAAGTCAACTAGTCAAGGAACTGTCACTAAGCCAATTTATTTTTGAAATTATTTTATACACATGTCCCGAATTTGCATGTGTATGGTTTTGTTTTATTCAAACGGTTATAACACCCAGAGAATGATGGGAGACTTATCAAAATACATATGAATGTTATTGGCATAGTTGACAAGATATCTGTTCGACATTAAAGTCTGGAGATAACGTATTAAGGTAGAATTTCCAAATTCAGATCACATAGTCTATGACAAAATTTTAGATCTAAATTCAAACATTCTACCGTTCCGACCAATATTTTAGGAACCTCGAGTATTGCTTTGCAGATCAAAATCTATATTCTCTATGTCAAATGACCAAATATGTACAAATATCGTTGACATTTAGTAATTAAAATGGTNGTATATTCTCTATGTCAAATGAGCAAATATGTATAAATATCGTTGACATTTAGTAATTAAAATGGTATTGGTCTAACCCATTAATGTGCCTAAAATAAGCGTGTTCAAAAAAGTTATCAAATCAATATAACTCTATAAAACTTTGCAGTAAAGATGATCTAACCAACTCGGATACTTAAAAAGTATCAGATCGGAGTAAAATTAGAGCTTCACGTTATATGGCGACCTAAAAGAAGGAGGAGTTGAGGCCACAAAAATTCAGTATAATAGTTTTTTAAATATTCCAAGATCACGTGTTGGCCTACCATCACCAACGAAAATGTCTAAGAGTATTATAGTTGGGTCATATTGGCATAGTTGACAAGATATCTGTCCTACATTAAAGTCTGGAGATAACGTATTAAGGTAGAATTTCCAAATTCCGATCATATAGTCTATGACAAAATTTTAGATCTAAATTCAAACATTCTACCGTTCCGACCAATATTTTAGGAACCTCGAGTATTGCTTTGCAGATCAAAATCTATATTCTCTATGTCAAATGACCAAATATGTATAAATATCGTTGACATTTAGTAATTAAAATGGTATTGGTCTAACCCATTGATGTGCCTAAAATAAGCGTGTTCAAAAAAGTTATTAAAACAATATAACCCTATAAAACTTTCTAATAAAGATGATCAAACCAACTGGGATACTTAAAAGTATCAGATTGGATAAAAATTAGAGCTTCCCGTTATATGGCGACCTAAAAGGAGGAGTTGAGGCCACAAAAATTCAGTATAATAGTTTTTTAAATATTCCAAGATCACGTGTTGGCCTACCATCACCAACGAAAAGTCTAAGAGTATTATAGTTTTGGTCATACGTTTGTAANAAGAGTATTATAGTTGGGTCATATTGGCATAGTTGACAAGATATCTGTCCTACATTAAAGTCTGGAGATAACGTATTAAGGTAGAATTTCCAAATTCAGATCACATAGTCTATGACAAAATTTTAGATCTAAATTCAAACATTCTACCGTTCCGACCAATATTTTAGGAACCTCGAGTATTGCTTTGCAGATCAAAATCTATATTCTCTATGTCAAATGA
>JXOS01008763.1:0-13098 GCA_001015075.1 Cirrula hians
TCAATCAGTTAGACACACTCTAGTTCATTTGTAAATGATTTTTGATACAAAATCATGTCATATTTTAAGATGTTAAAAATAAACTAAAATAATATTAAAATTAAATGCAGTTAAAATATTTGAGTCAGTGCTTGAAAAAAATAACAATAGTTAAAATAATTTTAGTTTATGGTTTGATAAGTAAGAAAATAAATATGATATGATAAAAGTTAATTTAAGTTTTTAGCTTGACTTGTGTATCAACACGAATCAACCTACACTTAATGCACTGCCGCTTATCGGTGTCCACAATGTGCATATTAAGGAAATTAAAAGATTTTGCGAAAAATCAAATACCTAATTTATGGATTATATCAATAACGCCAAGAAACTTTCTAGGAATTTACTCTGCCATCGATAGCTCGCTGTGCCTTCAAGTCATTAACACTATTTTGGTAAACAATAAATGCATTGCAATAATCTCAAGAAAGAAAAGTGAAAAACAATTTAGCAGCTATACGCACTAAGATTAAGATAATTTCTGTTTTAAAGCGCTTTATTTTCCTTGTAGTTCTAGATTTTAGTTGATTTCGCGGAATACGAACAAAACCTACAAATTTTAAGCGAAATGCTATCAGCAATTGCACCTGTTCCTTACACACAATTATGTTTAGCTTAAGTTAATACTTGAGCTGCTGCTTTTGAAATGAAAGCAGTACATTTGTTGAATTAAATCTCTTAAGTCAATTAAAGCATTTGAAAGTAAGGCTACACAGTAGTAGGAGTTGTTTGAAAATTTTTTTAATTTTTTTAATAATTAATTTTCATAGATTTCATTTATTATGTATTTATAACAAATTTATAAATTAATAGCTGTATCCTGCGCGTGTTGCTGCGCTACGAGTTGTCTCAGACGAACAGGCCCGAGTAGTACAGATCGATTAGTTCCTAACCTCACTTCTCGTTGTTCAGATGATTCAGACGTATGGGTATCAGCAGCATGTATTCGAAGATTTTCCAGCCCTATTGCTCGTCAGATTCTGAGGAATGTAATGCTCTTTTCTTCTGTGCTTGACGTGTAGATCAGCCAATCGCTTGTCGCTTTCGAGGCATAATTGTACATTCTTTTGAATTTAAAAGATGTCCACCAGGAATCTGAATCTTACAATGTATCCAATCGAATTGAATCGACTGTTTACACACGTATAGCAATGTTAAGATTGACGGTTATCAGCAATTCACTGAGAAAAATTGGAGTGAATAAAATCAGCAATCGAGAATTTTAGAAATTGATTTCAACTCCTCTCATGATATCTGAAAAAAAAAAATTGCACAGCAAATGCGTTCGGAACGTTAATCGGCTTTCGGATCCCACACATGCACTTTCGGTGATCTTCATGAATTCACTGTTAATAATTAATAAATTAATTCAATTGAATTATTTGTCTAAATTAATTTAACTCACAATAAAATGCACAAACCTTTACAAAAAAACGCTCCCAAATGTAACAAGTAATAAAGTTGCAGTCGACTTAGTCCACATATACATGTTGCTCTTAAAAAACTTATTGCTCTGTTGAAATTTTCTCAAAACCTGATCTTCGGTGTATTTTAGGTATCCTTCAATTTCATCCAATCTTATGCATTTTTGGTACACACATGGATCATAATTATGATAACTCTATAATAAAATTTCGTTGAACGAAATTAATTTTTCTGCTGCTGCTAATTTTTTGTAAACTTATTCAATATATTTATGTTCACTACATTCAGAAATTTTCTAAAATTGAAGTGATAACTGAGAGTGATTCTTCACTAAAACGTCTTGAGGCCATTTGGGATTCCTGGAGTTACCTCTGATTTTTATTCAATCATGACTTTTTTGGAAACACATTTAGGTGTTATGAATATCCACTTTAGAACGAAATTGCAATGCAAAATACCTACTCTTACGGCTCCAGTAGGGTAAAGACCCCAATTTTGAGTAAAAAGCTGGAGGTACCCGAAATATTGGTCGAATTGTAGTGCAATTTATATTTAGATGTAAAATTTTTCCTAGAACATGTGTGCCAAATTAAGTAATCTACTTTAATTTATTTTTGGGTAACGGACGGAAGGACAGTTGGACATGGCCAGATTAATTCCTGTGGTGATGCTGATCATATCGGGAAATTGATCTCTTCAGTGTGAGCCGCACATTAATTTACATGATTTCCAATGTCAACCACAACTCCAAATGTTATCATTCGTAAAGGCCCCAATTTTTCGTTTCAATTCATATATGACATTGATTGGAATGACAAAGGTGATATCTGTCGAAAATTGGTCGTACCAACTCGGAAACCTTCATTCACAATACCTTTCCTAAAAATCAGAACATGATCAATAGCAAAGTTTCCGATTCTATAAAGGGTATAAATAAAAATATTGATTTATATATATATATATATATATATGTATGGGCAATATATTCAAATTTTCCATTTTTTACATTTATCATAAAAGCAAGCCCTTTGAAATGAAATATTACAAAATGTCACTCATACGACATGTTGCCCGGACAACCTGTTGTGCCCTCAAAATATAGTTTTAATATTTGATGAATATGATACAATTACTAGAAAATTTAAATAAAGTGCAATGCAAATTTTAAATAAATGTGCATAACAGCTCAAGTCATGTCGCTTACCCTATCTCTTAACACATATACACTTGACATACACTTTCATAGACCACAGGCAAATATGGCTATGTTTAAACAATGATGAACTATGTTGTATCATCAATAAACAACGATTATAAAATCATGGTTTTTTAAACAAAGTTAGATAACAAAGTAATTGTGGTACAAAAATAATTCAACAATATGACGTACAAATAATATGGAATTCATGCAAAAACCGAACACGCAATACGAAATTTTCGATAAAAGTGCAGAGACAAAGTGCCGCCATGGTTAAGCCATTCACATGGCAGAATAGCAACAATTAGTGCAAACACAGCAACACTAAAGCTATAACAGTAAAATAGAATGGAAAATAAAAAAAGTCAAACTGGCAAGCACAAAAGCAGCAGCGAAAAAAAAAAAAGGAAAAAACAGCAACTACGGCAACCCAGAGACAAAGGACATTTGGCCATGCACTGTTACGAGTGAAACAACACATAATGTTGCATCAATGTAACATTAGCTCATGAATAGATTTCATGTAAACAGCGCACATATAAGTGCATGCACAGCTGCCACTGCTTCTGAGGCAGCACCAAAGAGACACACATAAACTTGTATCTATGGACACGTTGCACAGTGTTATTGTGGCTGTTGCATGTTAATTGAAATCAATAAGTGCACACTGAGGCGAAGTTCAATAAATGACAGTAGCTAAACAACAACAATAACAAGCATAGCATAATAGCAAACAAGAAAGTGTACAAATACCGCAAACAACAAAAACACAAGCAACCAGTAATAAATACCAACAGCGCACAAACAACAACACAAAGGCGAAATGAACATATAAACATGCACAACCAATACAGCCATGTGTGTCATGCATGTTGAATGTATCATGTTCAGCAAAGGCTATGTCTTGCGCTAGAGCATAGACTAGCCTTCGTGTGTATGCGTTTATGTGCGATGCAATTGTAATATGCAGCTGCAACGTGTTTGCATTAGTGTGTTTGTGTGTGTGTGTGTGAGTTTGTGCTGTGAGCATAAATTCGCTTTTAAGTAAATTAAATTTGAATTTTTATCTGCTAAGCCTCATTCAATTAACTCTCACAATAAAAGCAATAAACCATGCTGTCAATACGCCAACTTAGCCGTACGTAGTATGTGTATGCGTGTGTGTGGTAGTATCTGTTGGTTTTTGTAGGTTCTAAACGATGCTGTTGCTGCGCTCAATCTTAAGTAATTAAAAAAATATGCTCGATTCCAGCAATAGCTACGTAGCGGCTGCAGCTTAGAAGTGAATAGACTTTGGAATTTATTAATAAATTTCCTACAGAAATAATGCTAAAGTAATCGTTGAGGCATATAGAGTGCTTTGGAAAGAGATTAAGTAATGATTTATAGACTTGAAGTGGCTTAAAGTGGCAATTGTGCCCTAACCGCCATACTATGAACCAGTAGTGGAATTAAATAATAAACAATGGCCTAAAAGGATATGCATCATGTACGATCTGAAAAGTTTTTATTCTCCACTGGTGTAGCAAAATGTAAATAAAAGATATTGCAAGTAAAGAACTGCATTTTGGTGCGGAAGCACAGAGAATTTTATTCGAGATGAACGGCTCTAATGAAATAAATAAAAGTCAAAATTGATTCAGCAGTAAAAGCAGAAAAATAGAGAAAAAGAGCCAAATTACGTAAAAAAGAGCGCGAAAAGGAAAACAGAAATACAAAGTAAAAGAGAGGGAGAGCAAGTTACAGTTATGTAGACTCGTTCAAANAAAGTATAAGAGAGGGAGAGCAAGTTACAGTTATGTAGACTCGTTCAAATCTGTATTTTATTTTTCATAGCGTGCAAGCCATTTGAAGTTATTGACTTCGCTTCGGCTTCGTTAGATATTCCAAATCCAGTTCATTTAGATATTTGCAAAGAAAAGAGCATGTAGAATAGATAGAAAGAGAGTTTGCGAATATGAATGTTATACAAAATCATAAAATGTTTCTGCTATTTCTGATGATTGGGTTTGTTTATTTATTCTTTTACGGCTTTCATTAAAACTCACTTTTTTTCTGCAGCACTTATACCTGAAAATAATGACATAGACCAAAAAGTAGATCACATTTTTAAAGTTACTGCATATATTACTAATGCTCTTAAACATCAGATGCCCCAGCTTATTTCGCTATAGCAAACATGTCTTCGTCTCGATTTGATCAACGATGACGAATTTGCTGAAGTTTTCTCTTATATTAAAGGTGGTTTTGTAAACAGCAATCAATCAGGTGTATTCTAAAAAGATTTTTTGAAGCTTCTGAAGCTATGAATCAGGATCTTCTCATTTTGAAGCTGAAACGATTAGGTTTCACTTATTCAAAAGTATCCAAGATTAAATCATATCTATCATCCAAAGGTCAGTATGTAAAATATATATCATTGTGATCTAGACGTATTAGTGTTTCCTCTGCTATACTTCTAGGTAGGCATTTTGGTCACTTATTGTTTAATCCGTTTATAAAGGACAAATGAAAATCTGTTATTGTTAATTCAAATGTATGCAGATGATGTCAAATTGTACGCACCGCTTAACCAACCAACCTCAGCAACGCTATTTGAATGTGACCTTACTCGTCCTAATCAGTGATGTTATGCTAATCATTTGTATCTTAATTACTTTTAATGTAAAGCCATGTCGTTTATCAGACGCCCATTGATTCAGTTTTATTATACTATTGGTCGTCATACTCTGGAAGGAANTTATCAGACGCCCATTGATTCAGTTTTCTTATACTATTGGTCGTCATACTCTGGAAGGAATATTTAAAGATCTGGGATACATATGTGAAACATATGAATCTCACCGTTAACAAAACTTTTAGTGTGTCGCCAAAAATTTTAACGACCCTTCCGATATTCAAATATGGTTATACACTGTGGAACCCAGGTTACAACGTCTTTAACGACAAATTCGGATAGGTCTGTTTTTGGTGCCTCGTAAATGATAGTGTAACAGAGATATGAATTTCTCTTCGAAAGCTAATAGACTCATTCTTAGTGATCTTCCCTTTTTGAGAAAGATGCTTGGTATATCCTTTTATCAATAATTTAACAAACGGTTTAACTGAGTCATATTACGTATTATGGTTTTTAAAATCTAATGTTCCTCTTCGTGTTTCGCTTTAATTTATTATGATACGTTGTATTTTTTCCGTATGATAATACGGGGTTTTTCNCTTACGTATTATGATTTTTAAAATCCAATGTTCCTCTCCGTGTTTCGATTTAATTTATTATGATCAGTTCTATTTTTTCCGTATGATAATACGGGGTTTTTCGATCAGCGCTAAAACGCATTTGTTAAAAAAAATCAGTTCTGCTACATTTTAAGCAAAACTCGGTCTTATCAGCTGATGACTGTAATGCTCTGTAACTATTTCGAATTCGGGAGGGTCAGTTTGTGTTTCCACCGAACCTTACTAGTAGGGGGTTAAATCGGTGACATATTTACTTAAGAGTCTGACACATCCAAGCTTTAGTTTTATGTTGTCGATTTTCACCCACTATAATATTGAACTTCTTTGAAATTAGTAATATAGGTTAAAGCTATATATTATGATGATGTTAAATTTAAAGTTGTTACTTTTGGTTTATTTTGTGTTGCAAGCCAAGAATGTACTTAAAATGCCAACTGGGCTTCTTGGTACCAATATCAGTATAGTATGCAACACACTTATCACAAATACGCCTTTCAAATGATTGCTGACTTCATTAAAAAGTCCAAATTTGTGGCCACTGAAGCGCCTCCAATTTAGCTGTTGATATACTGCGCATAATCCAAGAAATTTATCGCCAAACACTACCGAATAATATAATTTATATTTTGCAAAACTTGCAACACAAGCTTTTTCATTGCCAATTGCCAAGTCACTGTATCTATTGCTTTTTGTTGTTCCCTAATTTAATACCTTTGTCATGAGAGCGAGCCATTTCTTACAAAAAACCATACGCAGTTCAGGAAAAAGGCCGGCTAAGCACATTCGGTGGAGCAGCACATGTGTAAGAAAATACATACAAGCTAGCAAAATAAATTACGGCATGTAACAAATATAAGAATATTGTGCTATTGTATTGCTTTATGGCAGCAGCGATGCTTTCTTTACAGCGGCCACGAATCAGTGAAGCACAAGCGTACAGGATGTTGGCGTATCCAGCTGGCTAATGACATTCACTTCATTTATGTTGTTTGTCATCGAACCTTGGTGCTGCAGCTCATAAATTTCGACTGTAAAAAATATTTGCCAGCATATTTACTTTACAGTTATGCTGCGAATTACTGCCGTGCTGACTTCAGTTGTTGCTCGGCATTGGCACGCATGCGAGGCAAGTAATTTGCCAAGTTTCGATAAAGTCAACTCGCACGCACCGGCGACATAATAAATGACAATAAGCGCAGTGCATAGTTATGTTCACAATGCAGCTGCAATTGTAGTTGTTGTGTTGCAAAATCAAGCATTGCAATGGCAAGTTTAAAACTTGCCAGCACAATGAAATGAAATTAAGTCCAGCAAAAGGTATGTGAAACAGCAAGTAGCAAAAAATTGAAAAAAGATTAAAAAAATTGAAAAAAAAAAAAACAAAATGTTGCCAATAATAGCAGAGCAATCGGTGCATTCATTGTTGCCAGGTAATTGCTTTTTACTATCGTTGATATTTATAGCACCACTTGGACAAGTCATGCTTGGCCAATGCATCCGCAACCTTGTAGTTGCCGCACCGTGCTTGCGCAGTTGTGTGGTCAACCACAGTCAGCAGCTTGGCTTGTGGCATGTGTTGTCGTTGGCAATGCTGCCAGACTGCGGATGCATAAGCAAATGTAGCGCTAAAACATAAAATGCGCTTGTATCGGTCTGTCGTGCCACACGTTGCTTTGCCACAGCCAGCGCATTGTTATTGCAATTTCTTCATTGTAATGCGCTTACTTGCTGCCATATTGTTGCATTAATGCGCAGCGCGCGAGCGAACGATCTGCTCGTTTCAATAACCGTAATATTCAATATTACACACAATGAAGATGTTGCAAAAAGCACACAAAAGCGATGCCACCACTGAAACAAAAATTAAGTTTTTACTCTTGCGCATTTATTTTAGCTTTTGCATTGTCCTTGCTCTGCACCGCACATATTGATTTGCAAAAAAAAAAAAATATATAATATAAGTAAACTTAAAAAAATACCAATCTAAAGCCCGGAAATATGGTTCCTAACAATACTGAGCGTTTTTATGGTTAGCCATAGCGCGCGCACTTGTCGCACACAGTTTTGCATTCACGGTTCAAGGCTACTTTGATTGTTATGACTTTCATAGTGCCACTATGCTGTGCTACTAGACAATGCATTGATTGCTATTCCATGAGTCGAGCATAATTGAACTTTTATTATAGAATTTCATTCTTTTACCAAACAAACACAAATACACATACATATAACCTTTTGATAGAGAAACGCTTGCTTCGTCAGCCAATACACAATTCGTATTAAATTGCTGAGCGTGCGGAAGAGCAGAGCAAAGTGTTTAGCGCGCAGTACAGCAAAATTATTATGTTTTTTTTTTTCAATTTATTGTACGAATTTTTTAAGTCCAGATTTAAACAAAACGCAAGCTCATTTAACTCAAAAACAAAAACAAAAAATAACAGTTAAGGACTCGCTTTCGTAGCCAGGACAGTGCATTTCCATAAACTGTGCCCTCTTCTGAACAACTTTTTCTATACAATGTACAAATTACAAGTATTAAAATGATTAAATAATATCAAGGTAGTTGATCGTTAAAATTTCGGACATATACGATAAATCTCATCTGTCTATATCCAAAAGGACATCGTTATTGATTTTAAGTTTTGGTATATGTATTCCTCTTTTTTATAAAGGCCAACAATTCAGTATCCTAAGTTTTAATATTACTCATATTTTCTGAGATCCGAAAAGGGTGATCAGAGACCTAGTTATTTATATACCACAATGATCCTAAATTTCCACGTAAGCTACAACTAAAAATAAGNATTATTTATATACCATCATGATCCTAAATTTCCACGTAAGCTACAACTAAAAATAAGGGTTAATGCTATATTAAGCAAATTTGCCCCATATTTTCTTAGTTAAAATTTTAGATGGCATTTAAAAGGTCCGATGAAGTTTTCAGCTATATCTAGTACACATCACTCCTCGCATTAAGCCTTTTACTTATTTTTTAAAATAAAATTTTTGGGAATAACTTCTATTAATAATTCGATGGATAATGAAATAATCATTACCATTAGGATTTTTCGAAAAAGGCAATATTTGCAATAACATTATCTGTAAAGAAGGTTTAAAGTAAAGTAAGTAAGTAACACAGTTTTATGAATTTTCATAAAAGAATTGATTTAAAAAGTATCAATGGGTTCAATTGACATTAGCATGGAGGAAAATCGGAAATACTCTTAGTACACCTATGTGGGCTAAACTAAGAGTTTTTTTTTTCAAATTTTATTTAATTTGAGAATTTCATTAATGAGTTAACATAACTGCGATCAATGTGTCAAACCAAACTAGGCATAATTGGACGAAAGGTACTTTCAGTTCCGGTACCTTGACCTATGAGTTCGAAGAATAGATTTTTAAGCAAATTAAGGCAGCATTATTAATCAAATTTGACATAAATTTATAAGAGAAATGAAATAAAAATGATCAATACGATTACTTGAATTGAGCATAAAATTGGAGGAATTTACTTTCTTAAGAGAATGTTTTTAAGTAAAGTGATTTAATTCAACGCAATTTATTTAATGACTTCAAATTAATATTATCAATGCGTTCTAAGAATTGGGCATGCTTATCATGACAAGTATTTCAAATATTCTAATTAGGTAAACAAAAAACTAGAATAAAAACAGTCTTCTAGACATTATATAAAGAAAAAACGAGCTGAATTGGTGCTTTGTTCGGAGTCTTGACTCTATGTTTCAAAGATCGTTGTTCCGTTCAATTATATTTTAAAATTTTGAAACATAAGGTAATGAACACAAATAATAAGTGTGTCAATTGATCTCGTTAGCTTTGTTTGTTTTGTTTTTGGGTTTGAAATGGCTGTGCCCATTAAATTTTTGTACTTTTCTTTTATCAACAGTATTCGATGTACCACTTAATTTTAACCAATAATGTACATTTTACTAGACTTCCTTTTTTATTAAAGTTTTAATTTTGCGCAAGCAAAGGAAGGTGTAATGCATTACTCACCGTGAGGTATGAATCGGCAACCAGATTGTGTCGAAATCCTTTTTTAATCCTTTACGGATTAAATAATCTTCTTGAGTAGATCAATTAAAAAACCAAATAGCTACAGAGTGTACTGCTCATCTGCTTTTGAAATAGAATTTAATTAAAAATTTTGAAAAATTAACTTTTTAACAGAAATGGAGGCGTTACCGATTGAAACGAAATTTGTAATATTCATCAAAATAATCGCACATCCGACGGAACGATTCAATACACAAAAAGATTGTGTGAAAAAGCTTCAGTTGCACAGGAGAGAAATCCGAGCTGGAACATTCAATATTGAACCGTTTAGCGAATCTACAAGACCGTTACTCAAATTGTTTACAAATGAAGGAAGATCAATTAACCTGTATCTAAACGCATAAGGAGGCAAATCATCAGCTCTATTGCAATACCATCTCTCAAGTGTAAAAATACATGCATTTTTTCCACTGACTCTATTTTATTAAAGTGAATATTGTAAACTGGACTCCAGAGAACACAACCATACTCCAAAATCGGTCGGATTAGAGATGTGAACAAAAGCTTCGTAGTGTATGAATCATTAAATTCGGCAGCCCTTCTTTTAATAAATGCCNCAATCATTAAATTCGGCAAATTAGCATTATTGACTATTTATATGCCCATTANTTATACACTATTAGCATTATTGACTATTTATATGCCCATTANCTATACACTTTTAGCATTATTGCCTATTTATATGCCCATTATAAGAGAGCTTGGAGTTCAGCATTATTCCAAAGTCTTTAAACAAGTGAATTCACTCAATTGGCCATAAACTAATATTGAGAATTGAATGAACGTCGAATAAACGACATTACTTTACACTTAGAGCAATTAACGTTTAGAAATTCGGTGTATTTATTCTGATAATCCGAAACACATCAGTTGAAATTGGTGGGTTAAGATGAATGAACAACTTTACATCGTCCGCGTGCATTAACATTTTGGATTTGACAATAACAGACAAAAGGTCATTAATTAATAGGTTGAATAATAATGGACCCATATGACTACCTCCGGGCACTGCAGAGGAGACGTGAATTATCTAGACTATAAACAGCCATTGCACTTGACATGTTAAGACTTCATAGATAAGACTTCATTCAAAATGGGACGGAACAAGATAATCCCAACCGGTCGAGTTTTCAAATGTGCAGATACTGATTTGCGGTTTCAACGGATCTCGAAAAATCCGAGTAAATGACATCCACTTGATATCCACAATCGAATCCAGACAATGATTTAGAAGAAACCTCAAGCAAATTTTCCACCGTCGAACGACGAAATGTAAAACCATGTTGATGAGTGAAAATAATTTTGGAGACTTGATGGGTAAGAACATGAGTAATGATTTTTCCCAATAACTTTGGAATAGTGGACAATTAAGAAATGCCTCCATAATTAGAAACATCAGACTTAGAACGCTTTAATTAAATTTTTATATTTATTTCAACACAATTATGACATTTCAATTAATTTTATCGATAACTATTGGGAATTGCACTTAAAATGCTTTGTTCTAGGTACATAGCTATACTGAATATACTTCTAATTTTGATGCCATCAGGATTCTTCTCTAAGANTTTTGTTCTAGGTACATAGCTGCACTGAATATACTTCAAATTTTGATGCCATCAGGATTCTTCTCTAAGATTGTTTACATTCAAATTTATTACAAAATGCTTGTATCTTTTGAGGCTACAAAATCCATAAGACGCTAGAATTATCTGATATAGTATTCAGAACTTGACTTAATTTTAACTGTGATATTTAATTTTTGCTTAGAATATCTGTGCCATTACCACATTTGGCATCGTAAGTGATATTTTCTAACTCTGGTTATTGACAGATGCCCAAACAGATAGAGGAATATGCGATAATTATATTGTCATCCTGTATACTTNGCAAACAGATAGAGGCAGAGGCGATAATTATATTGTCATTCTGTATACTTTGTTTGGATTCATTATTAAAGATAACCTATTCACATATAATTGTACCATAAATAATATAACAGATCCTACAAATATGGTGAATATCATTATGGTTTCAGATATACTTATTTCATATGAACATACTTTTAGCATGCAATTCGTATATGTTTTAAGAAATATTGTTGAAATTAATTAATTACTTTTAAAATACTATAAAGAGCATTTTTACTTAGTGAATATAATGATAAAGTCTGAAATACATTCAACTTATAAACGGAAGTATTTGCTATTTGCGAATAATTTTTAGTAATGGGCCGTTAGAGGGTCTAAAGGGTAGCTTTTAATAAGCCATTTAATATAAACGTGGCATAAACTCTTTCTATAAAATGAACAAAAGATGGTATCTTGCAGTGAATGAAATTTAATTTTGTTAAGATATTTTTTGTCCCAAAGGTCAATTTTATCGATGATGTTTATTAATTAGTGTTTTGTTCTAACGAAATACAAATAACCGAAACGAGTCTTTGATTATTGTTTAATTTTGACGTTAAGCGTATGCGACTTTGTGAAATGACGTATCTGTGCTGTATGAGGCAGTATGTAGGGAAAAAAGCGTGAGGTTTATGGAGCATTGGACGAATATTGCGTAAAAAATACACGATAGAATTAGGATATACGATAGAGATGGTAAGGACGGAAGTGGCAAATAGTGCCGTTAGGGCAGAAAAAATGGAAAAATTAACAAACATTGGCGGGTTGTGGAAGAATACGGAAGCGGGAAAAAAGGACCGAATATTTAGAGCGGGTAACCAACTCATACGTGCGAGTAACAGAGGAATAAGTACCACTTTACATAATCATACATCAGTGCTCAAAACAGTGGCTCCAGGACAATATCAAATATTTGTAGCATTGGTGAATAGAAAGTGCCTTTCAGTAGTGTATTGATTTGGTATTCTTGTGTCTTTGTATGAGCCTAGCTGATGATTTACCGTCGAGTTCAGCCCATAACGGATGCTAGAATGGTGACCTAAACGTTTGACTGCCCATCCACTAGCCTAAATTATCTTTCTTAGATATGCTGAATTTAAGCGTATGGACCACTCAACCCGACGGCAATACTTTGACAATCCGTTTGGCAATGACAACAACAGAAGGTGACAGCGGACAGCTGGAGTTTAAAAGATTTAAGAGCAA
>JXOS01008843.1:0-16307 GCA_001015075.1 Cirrula hians
ATATTATATTAAAATATACAAAAAAAAAATTTACATTAACCATGAATTTTGCTTTGCTTTTGCCAGAAAGTTGAAGTATTATTCAAAGTGGCCTGTGCATTATCTTCTTTTGGAAGTCTTACTAGGGGAATTTCTTGCATCATGGGTAGCAGTGGTGTAGCATGACAAACATAAGGTACTTCCATAAAAACAAATTTTATTTTGTCAACATTCTTCAAAATTTTAAAATTATAATTAATATTTCAAGTTTAAAAGTAACTCATAAAAGAATTGAACAATTATTTTTTGAAATCCCAATATAGTATAATTGTTTGATTTTAAGGTACAGAAATTTAAAAGCAATTATGAATCCAACTAAATTATTTAAATTAAATTGTTAACATTGAACAAAAAATTAACGTGAAACCAATTTTTTAAAGGTCTAAAAATGACATAGGCGTGAGTTCTGAGTGGGCTTTTACAAATAGCGTCAATGACGCTTGTGTGGAAGGTATCTGATCGACCATTGTCGAAACGACAATTTTCAAAGGGCGAACAAACAAGCGTACATGTGATCCGCGAAAAAAGTAAAAGAGTAAAAAAAAGTTTTGCCAAAAAAAAAAAACAATAAAGGAACCAGAAACAAAGCAGGAGCACACGCACAAAAAGCAGTTTAAGAATGAGTGTGAGGCGTAGGACACAAGGAACATCGATTTTGCGCAAGAGACACTTAGATCCCACAAAATTAAAGAAAACACAAAACAAAATAGCCGCTTAGACTCAAGGAATTGCTCTTTGTGGAAACGGCCTAACTTAGCTCGAAAATTATTAGTACAATCTATTAATATTCCTTGCCGTTAAGTAGTTCGTTTTATAAAGTTACTTTCGATTTTCTTAAAACTGAGGACGTTCCCGATGAATTAACAAAAAGTCGAGTTTTTTGCAAAAGTTGCAGAATCGAAACATTGCAGCGTAGTGAGTTAACAGTAAGATTTGAAAACCATGTTCACTTCTGAGTGAGGGTATACAATACTTTAATAAACTTTTATATACCACAAAACATATGCTGGTGAGAAAAAGAAACGACTCAGTACATTAATTCATTTTATTATTCCTAATGTCTCTCCACACTAACATACACATTCGTCAAAAGTTATAACAGCTACTTTCTTGTCTACCTTGTGGGGATTGTAATAATAAGAGAAATTGACTAATATTAGATTCATATTTCTTGAAAAATTTTCAATTATTTCCGACAAAAATTAAAAAAACTAGTAAGTACACTAGGCTAAAGCCGACAGTTACGTACACATCACCTCCAAAATACTGAGAATAATTCTATTCAAATTTGCTCACAGCCCACCTTTTGGAAAACATAGGTATTGCAGGTATCTCCGAGTTTCATCCCATTATTTGCGTTTTTGGTGCACACATTGATCATGATTAGGATAAGTCATTAATTAAATTTCAAAGAACTTGATTAATTTTTTGGCGAAATAAGCCTTATACCTTTCTTACGTAGAACATTGGTATGTTGGAAGTACCTCTAACTTTCATCCAATCTTGCATATTTTTGGTAATCTTATTGATCATAATTATTATAACTCAATACTAAAGTTTCGTTGAATTTGAATAATTTTATTAGCTAAATTTGCTTTAAACCCGCTTTTGGGACCACAGAGGTGTAGGAGAAGTACCGTGAATTTTCATCCAATCTGGCTCATTTTTGGGAGACTTTTTGAATATATTTACTTTCACTCAATACTAGAATTTTGTGAAGTTTAGATTATAACTGGGTAATTCTGCACTAAAATCTTCCTCAGGACAATACTTGACTAACCGAGGTAGCTCTGATTTTTATGGAATCGCGACCATTCTTGGAACACACTGATTTGTTATGTTATCCACCTAATAATGAAATTGCACTGCAAAATACCAACTCTTACGGGTCCAGTAAAGTTAAGGCCTCAATTTTGATTAAAGAGGTGTACTGGAGGTACCCGAAATATTGGTCGGATCGGGTCAAAGTTCGTATTTAGATGTAACATAGATTATCTGTGTCGAATTTGGTTATTCTAGCCCAGCACGTACTCTCTAGAATTTGATGACGCACAGACGGACCGACGAACGGACATCGCTATATCGAATTTTGTGGTAATGCTGATCATATCTTAAAAAAATATCAGTAAATAATCTTTTTTTAATTAATGAAAAGCACTTTAGACCCATTACACGCACTAGAAGTACCTAAGATATTCACCCAATCATTTCCGTTTTTGGTAGCCAGGTTGATAATATTTATGTCAACTCAATAATAATATTCCGTTTCATTTGATTTAAGATTGCGGGTAATGTTAAGACCCTCTATAGGGATTTCATAGTAGAACTGGAGGTACTCCTGATTTTGATCCACTTAATTTTCTGATGACACTTAAATGCTTTAATAACCAACTTAGGTACGAAATTTCAATACAAAATATCAAATCATAAGGCTGCAATAACCCTTAGGCCTGAATATTGAGTACAGAGGTGTACTGGACCGAATTTTTGATTGGATCCAGACAAAGTTCGNACGAAATTTCAATGCAAAATATCAAATCATAAGGCTGCTATAACCCTTAGGCCTGAATATTGAGTACAGAGGTGTACTGGACCGAATTTTTGATTGGATCCAGACAAAGTTCGAATAAATTTTGGCCGCACCGACAGTAATCGCCATATGGAATTCTGTTGTGAAGTGATCATATCGGTATACATTTAGATTGGAGTCTTATCGCTCGTTCTTGCCGCTACACGTAAGACCAAAAACCATATACACTATCCAATGGATTGGCGATCTGTATAAGAAATAAGAATGCATATTATATATGCATGGAATATTTCTCCCTGGAATATTTTTTTTAATATTACAATATCATCCTAATTTAAATTTTTAATGTCTTTTTTTTTTTTAGAAAGAGTTTAATTTCCATAAATCCTCTGTTGTGAGAAAATCTGGCTATTGGGAGAACCCGCAATTCACCCTTGCCCATTATTACAAAACCAATTGTTCATACCTTCATTATCAATATTTAATTAAGGTATATAAGTTTTTGTAATGAATTTTATATAAAACCCTATTTCAAACAAAACCTACATTTTTAATTTGTAGTTTAACTGAGGGATCACCTCCTGAATAACATATGATACTGATCATCCTGGAAACTTAAATGGTTTGAATTAATGTGGAATTAATTTCAGTTTTTAATTTTTTTTATGACAATTGGGAGTTAATTCTGCTAAAACCCTTTTTCGTATATGTACGCATATTCCGAACATCACCGAATTTTATCAGATCCAGCTCATTAAAAGTAGATACGTTGATTATATTGGCGTCATCTTTTTTATTAATATAAATTGATTTATTTATCTTATTTTCGAAAAATATACTGCGGATGCTGAACCGATCACCTCCAAATTATTGTTTATAAAAAATAAATATCATCTAAATTTAGCAATGAGGTATCTCAAATATCTTGTCGGTTCGGAAACTGCTTCGACTTTAGAACTATGATTTTGCCATAAATGTTGAGTACCAAGTGTGGCAAACCCAGTCCAACATATTCGCTCTAGATTTTCATGAAACATGGACGAACGGACGGACATGGCAAGTTAAATACGTTGTATGATACTGATGAGTTCGATATATATTTTGATAGGTACCCGATGACTCCTTCTGGGAGTTACAAACGTGTGGACAAAAGTAGTATACACATTCTAATGACTTGCAGACATTTATAAACATGAATAAGTGTTTTAAAATTTATTATAAAACTTACGTTAATAGCTAAAGGCTAGTTAAATTTGACAACGGGCCAAATCCGATCCGCATTCGAAGCATTTTCGGAAATTAGCATAAACCCCAAGTGTTCCATAGGCTGCTTTTGAAATTTGGTATTTCGACCTTTTGATTTTATTGCCGTAACATAGTTTCGGATATCTGTCATTGGCCTCTATCTTTAATGTTGATTGTAGAAGCGCTGTCACCTTTTTCCTCCTGAAAGAATGGACGCAACCCGCAAAGGATAGTATCAGCACCTTAATTGTGAAAGATGTGTGGTTAACCATGCTTCATGGTATTTACACTCAGTTTGTCGTCACGGGTATGTTTGGGTATCTGTATTTCTGGGATCGGTGATGGGCAGGAAAGCTTGACTATGAACACATCCGAACTATATTATCGCTTTTCATCTATTAAGTCTTACAGATTCAAAATTCGATATGGGAGCATTATCAAAGACTTGTTCCCCAGTATTATTAAGTTAAATGGATATTGCATCAACACGACACGGCACACCGACTCTTGATTACGTTATCAAATTTGTTTTAATTCTATGTTTTCAAAACAATTTTTCTTCTATTTAAATATATTCTTTAAAATTTAAATGTTGGAAGACCATTTCACATGTTCGGCTTAATTAATGGAAATAAATTTGTTTAACTCAAAATAATTGATATTTTTCAGACAAGGCATCAAATGCTTGCTTTAAAATACGAAATTGGACAACTTTTATAATTTATAATAATATATATACACAAATTTCGGAAAAGTGGCTGAACAGGAGGGTCTATAAGATATTGTGCCCGATTAGATTCATTTTTGGTGGGTTATGCACCAAAAAATAATAAACATGTTTTGGCTTCTCAAAAACGATTTTATCTCAAATATCAATTGATTAAGATGAACACCNATATGCACCAAAAAATAATAAGCATGTTTCGGCTTCTAAAAACGATTTCATCTCAAATATCAATTGATTAAGATGAACACCTTTCCTTTATACTAATTTTACTACAATCACGAGGTAAAGGACTACAGCAGGTCCCCGAAGTTATTGATAAAATCCAATCGTACTGCTCTCAAATTGATTCCAGGACCAAATAACACAAAAATATTTTGCAATTTTGTTTACGAATGGATTTTAAATACCTTAATCTCTTTTGGAAGAACGATTCACACATAACTGCAATTATTTCATCATTTCATTAAAATTGCTTGCAGAAACTGTGTAGGAACTCAGCCATTGCCATAATTAGGTTTTGTTTGTCATGAGGTAAATGACTTTTTTTTTCTGCAGCTCTTCAAATGTATTTGTAATCCAAACTTTCCTTTTGTCTCTTTTTGGAATCTTTCCATTGATTCAATCTATAGTTATAAACATCCTCAGTGAAATTGGCAAATTCTTTATTAGTTTTGGTAATATAATTTTAACAGCACGAATGTGTGTGGTCGGAGTCCAATCAAATATAAGTATCACTACAGGGATTGATCTAAGAAGTGGCATTACGTCTGCAACAGCCATTGTAGTTCATATTTATCAATGAAATTTGGTAAAAAGGAGTGTATCATCTAAACGTGTTTCGAAAATGGGTGTGATTGGATAAGAACCAGAGATATCTCCACTACACCTTTGAGGGCTAGATGGAAGGTCTAAGAAAATTTAGCCAGACAACGTGATCAATTTCGATAACATTTCATTCGAAGGATGTCAGAAATATTATCCATGTGTGTTTCAAAAATGGATATGAGTGCATTAAAATCAGAGGAACCTACAAAACGCGTATGCGTTCCGAAAAGACAGCCTAAGCCACTTGTAACTTTCTTATGTTTTTACACTTATTGGCACTGCGATGTGAAATGATCAAATCACGTTGTATGACATAACGAAAGTATTAATGGAGGCCAAGTCTTGGTCAATCTTAAGCAAATCCAGCATAAGTAAAATTAAGATCATGAATAATTTTGATTAAAAAATATACAATTCTCGCTCATGTGGTTATAATCGTCGTCTGATTCTAAAACCTAATGTAATTCAAGAAACCCAACGTTAAATGGTCTATTTTGATGATGACGTTTATTGGTAATTGTTTATAAATTTCTCTTTCTCTTAAACCATCTAAAAAAATTGACTTCGTCGTCGCACGATATTTAATTTCATCGAAAATAAAATATACAATACCTTGTTCATTGAGGGTGGGCGAGATCAAATGAAACACCATCTTCCTCTTTATAACAGAACTATGAGTATTAAAAAGTTTAGGCCCCTTGCAGTACGATCAATTGTCAAACGGAAACATTTTTGACACTCCCATTTTATTATTTAAACCACAAATTGTGTTTTGATCTCAAATTCCTAGTTTTGATGTCCTGATTTACTGTATTTAATTAACATATTTACCATATTCATAGTATTTTCTAAAATTTCGAATTATTATCTTCCAAGTTTCTAACATTTCGGTTTCAAATGTATTAGGATTCATCAAATGAAATTCATATTTAAAGGTGGGTGACTCGCATGACATGGGGTACGGCTCTGCTTAAGCATGTGAATCGTACCAAAATCTGATAAAGCGGATGTATTTTTCAAGTAAACCCGCTTATGTGCTTAGGTTACAAGCTAACTTTGGGACCTGCTACGTAAAACATTAACACATAAACATTCGGTTTAGGCCAGTGATATATACCTCGAATATAAATATTTTCACAACAATATGACTGAATCCCACTCATGTCCACTCTTGTTTATTCTCAATATTAACGTTATCTTAATTTCTTATGTTTAATCCTTTTTAGTTTAATCTTTTATTCCAAGGTCACCTGGATTACAAACATATCATTGACATTTGCTTGTATTTCTGGCTTAATAATCATAAAACCTCTATTCTAACTTAGGAAATCAAATTATCCATATCTGTCTTATCTTAATATTCAACATTCATTCACGAATATTAATGTTTTTAAGCAATTTGACATAAAACTTACGAATTTTACGAAACAGCACCAATTATTATTAGTAATGCGGCTACCAATGAATACTATCTAAGTATGCTGATCTTGCTGTCTTATATCAATATCAACGCAATTATGACATTTCATTGACTTCTGAGGATAGTTGTTGATATATTGGCTTAATTAGGGAACCTCTGAATTTGATCTGATCCAGCCCATTTTAAATATCATTGTTTATACAAGTGTTATCTATATTCACAAATTGTATAGGGACATATTGGTTTTTGCGGCGTATTTCGACTTGAACTGTATATTTGGTCCATATAAATGAACTGGGGTACCTTTAAACTTGATCGCGTCCAGTTTAAGAAGATTGGGTTAATCCAATACTGTGTGAATTACTTAATTTCAGCAGTCTACATACGTACTTTGGCTAATGTCACGTTAAAGACTTAATCTAGACCATATAGGTTTACTTGAAATTTAGAACTTAAATCGGCATATTTCAATAGATTACTTATCTACCTGTCAAACTATTCGAATCTACTAGGGAGAAAACATTCAAACAATATACACTTACCAACAACTTGGTGACGTGTACAATAAGAAAGATGTAAGCGTCAAAACCTACTACGTGTTATCCATCACTCATTCATTCTAAACAAAAATTAATAAAAAATTAACTGGAAAACGACTTAATAACCAATTCCATGCATGCGAAGAAACATTTGAAAGTGAACGTTCTATGGGTGGTATACAAAGTTATTGACCGATTTTGGTCAATTTTTGGAATTTTATAGCAGAAAACGAAAAATTCTCCGATTATAAATTTCAGTAGAAAGCGATACAATCTATAACAATGGATTGAATTATTTCTAGAAATGTCAATGTTAAACAATTATTATTAGGGCTCGGATCCACGAACTTTCCTTAAATACTGGACCCGTGTTTCGTATATTCTGTTAATTTATGAAATTTAATTTGTTAACTTTAAAATTTCAAAATTCAGCAATTTAATTTTCCAGAGTCTAGGCTGCATAACTTTAAAATGGGCCTTAGTTTAAAACCGTTTAAATCTGCATATCTTGTTGCATTTGTTATTGCTTGTGTTAAATATTTTTTGAATGCGAGAGAGACATAACTTAAGAAAAAGTGTCAAAAATTGGATAAAAATTCATTAAACATATTNTGAGAGAGACATAACTTAAGAAAAAGTGCCAAAAATTGGATAAAAATTCATTAAACATATTGTTAATACTTCTATAAACGTAATTAATGCTAAAACAACTTAACTTCCTTTACATGTTAACAGAGATACCATTTCAACTTCTACGGAACCATGTTTATGAAAATATGAAATTCTAAAAAAGCATCGTTTTCATAAATTTAAGTAGGAAAGTTCTTCCAGAAAGAATTAGACGGAAAAACAATTCAGAGAACCATGTTGAAGTTTGTTTTGATGGAATGAATCTTCGACTGCTACTAAATTACAAATATCATGAAGGGCTATATGATTTATTGATTTGATATTCAAATAATGTCTCGAATGGAACCTTTATAGTAAACAAGCTTTCACCTGTGAAACATATTAAAAATAGCAAAATTTTTACAAGATAATTANCTACAAAATAATTAAGATTAACGGAAAGCATTAAATTTTTTTTTTTTTGCAAAATATAATGTTTATGCNTTACAAGATAATTAAGATTAACGGAAAGCATAACATTTTTTTTTTTTGCAAAATATAATGTTTATGCGGCTTAGATATAATGATTTTGATGCGAGAGAAGCAGCAAAGAGTATTGCATGAAGTTGACACTTTGAGCCGCAACACACACACACACACACACACACACACACACACACAATTCTGGTTGTTTAAAAGCTATGGTAAAGATCCTATATAAATTGAATGAATAACAGATGGTAAACCGAAAAAAATACAAAACAGGCCAAAGCAACAATTTTTACTTTCACATTAGATATTTATGCTGTCTTTAAATAAAAATTAAGGTAAACAGTTTCATTATTAAACAACAGAGCTCTTGCAGCCCAAAACAATTAACAACATAAATTGAATTTACCCACATTTGTACTCAACATTGGCACCCTAAAATAATGTGGGTATGTAATTTCGTTTAAGTAAACTTCATTTTCATAAATACTTAAATATTCTGGTAAATTTCAAAGTTTCGTATTATACATCTCAAAATTTCTCAGAGCTTCTAATTTCAAAGTTATTTTGTTTTGTGTTGCCTCACAAAAAGTTTCAAAAGTTTTCAAATATAAGGTTATTTTTAAATAATTCAGTTTGTGAAAAAATTAATTCTTTCTTAGATAATGCGGAAAACTAATAATGCTTGGTTGGAAATCTATAAAATGGAGTAACCTATCGTGGAATGTCAATGCGGTCCAAACCGTCGCTGGGTGCCATAACCAATCGGGACGAAAAAAAGTTGCTTTCGTAAAGCCTTCAATGAAATATTGTTCGAGATTTAATTTTCCAAAATTTGAAAATGTAGTTCATATTAAACGGATTTCAAACAAAAAAGTAGATTTGAGGACGTTTTTAGCTGCGAGGTTAAGAAGTCACGGGAAAACTAAAATGCCAGAAACCGTAGACGAGCTTTTGGGAAAATATTTACAAATTGGACAACCGAGGACCGGACGAGGGTGATGTGATAAGCAGAGATAAAAATTAGCCAATTCGGCTCTGATAGGAAGGTATGCAAAACGAAAATTTGAAAAATATAGCCTCATCATAAGAAGCCTACTTGAAAATTCGGTGATGGATCTAGCATTGCTGGCGTTTCCACGCTGGCAAGAGATTTTGGAAGGTTTTCAACAATAATGATTACACTGACTTCAAAGTATTATATGGACATTTTGGATAGTCATCGACTTATATTGAGATTTTGGAAGCTTTGCACATTGAATTTAATCAACACAATGATGCAAAGCACAATACGAAAAATAACACAAAAGTGGTTTTAGACAACCAAATTGATGTACTACCTTGGCCACAACAATCCCCCGACCTTAACCCAATATAGCACCTGCAAGGGATTTAATAAGATCAAAATTGGTAAGGTGGATGATTTGTAGCTTTAAGTTAGGAATGCATGGAATAATATACCACCCAACATGCAAAACTTTTGTTGAAATTATTCCTTTCGCGATTCAGGCAGTTATTAATGGGAGAAGTGGTTGGAAGAATATTGAGTAAATTGAGGTTGTGGAAAATATCTCCCCATGTCTTTTATTGAAGTTCTGATCATTCTGATCGGTTGTTTATATAATTTATCAATTTGACTATCATCATTACATTTTCAATTTTGCATAAATACAAGTTCCCTTCTAAAATCGATTTAAAGTGTTATTTTATTAACAGTCTGGTTTACATGTTCACTGAAACTTAATTGATCACCAATACGTATACCTTACAATTTAATCAGCCCTAGTTTTTCAACTTATAAGTTATTAAAATTCTGTTCAAGTGTTTAATTGGAAATATACATATATTTTATTATACACGTCGCCAATAAAATTATTTTTGGTCATACGTTTGTACCACCTAGAACGAACGATCGGAAACCTAACAAAATATATACCGATATGATCAGCATCACCACAGAATTCGATATAGTGATGTCCGTCCCTCTGCCTGTCCGTCATCAAATTGTAGAGAGAACGCGTTGTGCAAGGATTATTAAATTCGACACTTCAAACTTGGATCCTATCCGACCAATATTTTGTACCTCCAGTACAGCATTTTATTCTAAATTGGTACCTTAGGGTTTCTGCATCCCTCATAGTTAATATTTTACAATGAAATGTAATTAGATTAATTATCATAGCATCCAATCGTGTTCCAAAAATTGGTTTTATTTCATGAAAATTTAATGTTTACCATGTATCTGGTCCGAAAAGAGGGTCATAAGCGTAATGAGCCACAATGATGAAGTAAATGCGAGAGGGTACCATTTTTGAGTGATTATAAATAATGTGTGTACGGAAAATGCGCAAGTGCTGAAGTAAACCGATGGTACCACCACTACGCCTATGTTGTTAGGGAAGAAGCTTTAAAGCATATTGTGCCAGAAAAATTAATGAAATTCTACGAAATTTTATAAATGAGTGATTATAATTATTATCAATGCGTGTACCAAAAATGACCATATTGGATGAGAATCAGAGGTACTTTCGGTACACCTATGTGGTGCCAAAAGAGGGTTTAAGGCAAGTTTGACGAGTAAAAATTAATTAAGTTCAATATGTATTGAAATTTTAGAATGATTATAAATGTGTGTTCGAAAAATCGGACAATATTGGATAAAACTCAGATATACCTGCAATATACCTATGTGTCCCGAAAAGAGGTTTTTGAGCACATTTATGTCCCAATAAAATAAAAGCATCCAATCGAGTTTTTAATAACACATTCAGATACATTTTTTTTCCTATAACCTAGTGTTTGAGGTCTTTCACTATCGCAATATATCAGTTGTGGTGACTTCGATGATGAAATTTTATCACCATCTAAATATTATTATTTATCCCTTTAACAATTTGTACAGAATAAATGTTCAGACTGTTTAAATTTTAATTTCTACTATAATACTACTGAATTTCTTTTTTTATCAGTCGCTATGGACAAGGTTTACCAAACTTGCTACACAGAAAAACAAGAATGGAAATGGAATAATCGAAGTACAAACTTTTAATATCCACATAGTCAAAATTTAAGTTTTAAGGTAAATTAACCAAATAAATCTACACAAGTCAATGAAACAGGAAATAAAACGAAATTAACATACGCAACAAAGACACATATGCTACATCTATGTAGTCGAAAATACTTTTACTTTTGTTATAAATAGTTTAAAACGAATTAAATTCCAATTATATTCAGGAGTTTATTTGAGATGCGAATTTAAGCGTGATGAGTGTTCAAGTGTTCTTTTTTTTAATGGACATCAGTGGGTAATTGCCATATAATGAATTTTAGTCATAATGTTATATGAAATTTGCGCATAATCGGCAAGGACTTCTGGTACATTCCATAGGACATTTACTTCCGATTCCACGGTAATTAACAGGCAGGATAACCGAATTATTAACAAACTTCGTAGAAATTGTATAATGGTATTGCAACAACGTCCATGTAATGAAAGGACGTTGTTGCAATACCATTATACAATTTCTACGAAGTTTGTTAATAATTCGGTTACCTGCGATAGTCATTTTTCCCACTATTTCATTTATTTGTTCTCGCATTTGAGTGCAATCGATTAATAATTTCCACAGAAATTTTACCACAAAATTCACTGAAAACAATTAAATGGTGAATTGTTTTATCGCAATTTACTGAAAAAATGTACTGAAATTTGGTACTGCTGGAATTCAGTGAAAAGCTTAAGTTATTTGCCATGACTTTGAAGAATCCGGATAAAAATTAAATTAATGATGAAATTCCATTTGAGACCGTCTATTGCATTTATGTTGTTTAAATTTATTAAATTGTTCGTATTCTTTGTATTCGATGTGTACCTTGTTTTTAGAGTTAGTTTTTGCATGTCACGCTTTGATATATGAACATTGAGTTGAATTTTTATCAAAGAAAAATTACCTTAAATTATAATATTTCTAACTTGCAATGCAAGTTCAGTTAATTATATTGGTTATGATTTAAGTTTTTATTAAATGTATTTGATTTGATGTAATTAAAATAGTGTACAGGGCTTTCATGATGACTCAATTTATTGATATTGTCATTATTATATTAATAAGCCTTCATTACACCAATACATTTCAATAGAATTTAAAGTTTTGAAAATGCATTACAATTATTTTCCTTATTACGCATTCAAAGATATACTATATAAAAATTTTTCAAACTATTGTTTTTCTGCTGTAAGTAAAAACTACCGAAATATATTTAAAACATAATTATTAATTTTATTTTATTTAATTAAATAGATTTAACCGCATTTCTTCAAATCATCAAAAAGTTAAAATTATGCATATTGGCGACAAGATCAAGATAGAATTTCATGGTTCAGGCGCATTGCCATGCATTAGCCAAATAAAATCTTTCAAGACAGGCTGTGCGATGCGAAGCGGGTGTTGACTGCAACGATTTCTTTGTTAAATTATAAGGATAGATTGAAAATGTCTAATTTGTATGCAGAACATTTTCATAAATATTTAAATATTTTATTAGGAATTACAAAATGTTTCATGAATTTCTCATAAAATAAATAAAATTTTATTACTTAACTACAATGCATTTAATTAATAGTTTTAAAATATTTTATTCAAATTCTCAATTTTTTTTCTTAACATAACTTGAATTTAGAGTTTTAATGTTGACATCAATCTGTTAATACAATGATATATACAGAATGCCGTTTTTGCAAGTTTCGCTAATATAAAGACTTTGATCTTTATTGACCTTTGGTCGGATATTTTGTGGTCTCTAGCCTTTGAACATCTCACTCCATATATAATTAGGGTACATTTATTCCAATTTTTTTGGTGTACTCCTGTAATTCGTATATTAAATTTAATTCTGTGATAAATCACCGCTCTTGCAAGAATATCCTGCATTCAATGCCTGCATCTCGTTTTATCGTTACTTTAACTTAAAACCAATGCCAATTAAAATTCAAATGATTGAAACATTCTCTGCTTGGCGAATGATATTAAACACGTCTAACAATGGGAACGCTTGGATGAAAATGAGAAATCGCCCCAGTATCTTGTCTTCCACAAGGGTTTTATTGCAGGGAGGACCCAAAAGTGGTTTTAATTCGGTAATTGAATTTGATTAAATATTATTTACACATCATGTAAAAATGAATATAATATAAAGTTATAAAAAAAAAATTTCCCCAAAAACTGAACAAATGTAAGCAAATTTTATAGCTGATATGAAATAAAGATTATAGTGTATTAGTGTTTCGTTTGACATGAGCATAATCAAATGCAAACCAAAAGTACCTCCTGCATAGTTGAAAAATTATAAATTCAATTGAAATTAAAAGTACCTTCAGCATGATGTGTAGTGTTAGTGTGGAATGTTGAAATGCTATGAAATATCATGAAAACATAATTTTATCAATAGGCGATTCCAAATATTTTCCTTTTAATTGGTTGATTAATTTACGATTGCGTCAAAAACGTATTTTACAGTCAATAGCAATTTGATAAAAATCCTTCTGGTCATGCCCGTCGGTTTGTTTGTCTATTGCAGTACTCGCTTGGTCTATTTTAAAAACACTGAGATGGGCGCGCCAGCTTGCAAGCCGATTCAACATGCATAATTAAGACGAGCCATTTTAATGTGTGCTTATTTAAAATGAATTTGGCTTTGGGGCAGACAATGTCAAATTTCGTGAGCATGCAAAATCTAGTTCAGTTTATTCCTGCATGTGAATACATTTTGCGAGCTGGAAATTAGAGGGTACAGAAAATTATTTAGGTGCAATGAGGCTAGGTTTTTTAGTGTATGCTTATAATTTTGAAATTGAATAAAAATTCATTCTATTTCCAAACACGCAGATGTGTGCTCATTTATCATAATACCAACATTGTATGATTGTCTATATAATTGTTTAAGAATTTAATATTGATACACAAGGATTGAACGAATTAAGAACCGTATATAACAGTGGATTCTTTTAAAATTTTAAAAACTCATGAAAACTAATTTATTCAGGCGTGTATTAAATACATGTACAAACTTGTCAATCAGAATGAATTTCCTTTTTTCTAATGCTGTTTATGGGAAATTTAAAACTTGCGCATAATTTTATTAAACAAAAAATGATTAACTTGTTATACAAACTGCTGACTCAGCGCAAACATCCGTTATACAAATGTTGTTTGGGTTAATTATTATGTAATTTTAGAATACAGACGCATCGGCTTTTATGTTTTTATATCATAAAGTAATACAATTAACCAAATCCTCAGATATAGATTATCAAGTATCTGATCTGATCTTACGGCTTACAATTATTTGTTTTAATTTGATAATTTTTTCAGTTGCAGCTCTTGTTCCTGTTAGAAATCATAAATATCCAAACATGAATTATGTTTTCACTTCTATTACATTTTAGAAAATCATATTTTAAATAAGAACTAGGTTATCAACGCAATATTCTGTTTGAGGTATGCAATTTTTTAAATTTTAATAAGAAGAATATTCTTCTGTGGATTATCAAATATTTATACGAAATATTAATCCATTTTGAACAAAGCCAAACGAATTTTGTCAACAAATATAAGAAACTAAAATAAACAACAAAGATGAGAAAATGTAGCATACACGTCAGCGTTTGCTTTGTCACTGTGCGCTGACGTGTAACATAATGCCGAAGTTTTTTAGACAAAGTATTTCAAAAATTATTATATAATCAACTTTACCGCTTGCATGCCTGGATATAATTTTCTGATGGTGAATGTTAAAAAAATTACAAACTTGAGATATATGTGCTTGCGCGTTCCTTTTGGAAGGGTTTATTTATTTCACAGATCACTTTATTAACATGGTAGATAGCTGTTATCATGGTAAATTAAACGTGAAAATCACATTTAAAATTCATTCAAATGCAATTTATGTGCAGTGGACTCGCGCGTAGTGATATATTTTACAGAAAAACATACCAAATTTTTATAATTCCTAATTATTAAATTTAATTTATTTTATTTTCCCTCTTATTCATCAAAAAACTATGTTTATTTAGAATTTTTATAATATCTGCGGAAGACTATGAATCCCAATTTAATATCTTAAATTATACGCAAAAAATTGTTCAACGAAATTTAGAAAACTAAATTTTTTCACGTTACAGCTCTTTTTTTTACAGCTCCAACTCTTTTTTTACACGGTTTCTTTTTACACGTATTTGAAATTTTTTAGTCTAGTACGGTTTCAAAGTCATTGTCTTGTAATTGTGTTTGTTTTTACAACACTTGGCACCATTGCTGAAAAGAATATACATAGTAGTAACTGGGAAATCCCCTTATTGATAACTCTTACCTACACATTTTGTTCGCATGATATTTATATAAAATATTGCATAATTAAAGTGTTTAAACTTTATTAGCTCGTAATATTTTATTAGTTGTTCGTGCTATCAATTAGATTTGAACATTTCTGACCTTAATAAGTAAAAAAAAAGGTATTTTATCTATAAATTTTTAGCTAAGCTTCAAAAATAAAATTTTTGACCTTAAATATTAACAAAATGTCCAAAATTTCAAAGATTCCTAAAAGGCAAGCCATTTCTTTGGAAGTAAAATTAAAAATCTTGGCCTGTCTGGCAAGAGGTTAAGGTTCAACATCTGAGGGCAAGAATTTTAGCTTAAACGAAGCTACTATCAGAACCATTAAGAAAAATATCGTCATACATTAGAGATGAAGTGTTAGTAAAAATGGAAAAATGTGTAGTGTTTTAGATTGAGGATTTTTTGCAAAAGAGAATACCTATAGACGGAAATATTATAAAGCAGAGTCGCTATGAATTTATCAGCAACTGCAGATATCGGAGCC
>JXOS01008852.1:0-20030 GCA_001015075.1 Cirrula hians
GAACAGTTTTTAAGAGTATCAATATTGAACAGAACATTTTCTTCAATGTACGAGAACAAAATTGGGGCAGGGCCTTATAAACGCCAGCGATAAATTTAGTTTCTCCAGGCAGTGGGAAAAGCCTAACAATTAAATGTTTTTTCATTAGTAGCACAGTTACCTGAAGCCTTGCCACACGAGTAATACTCCAGCTGTTCTTATTCGACGAGACAAAAATAGAATCATGCACAACCATTTTCTCAATACTTTTTGATAGTTTTACTTAGTACACAGATGACTTTACTGAACACAATAAACCAGCACACACCTATACACGCGAATGTCAACGTATGTCTCTCCAGACAGTGGAACCAGCTTAACAATTAACTTTTATTTAATAACCAGTACTTTTGACAGTTACTTGTTCAAGCAGAGAGCACACTCTCTCACGTTAGCGCTGTGCTTTCTCTATGGTTTTCTCACTATGGGTTATGCATTTCATTCAATTTTACATTGTTTGCGCTTGCGATAAATATCGAAGCGAGCAAGTGATCTGATGAATAAACGACATTCTCTCAGATTGCAGCCCTTTGAATGTCTAACGGTTTGTATTTACTTCTTCTGTATAATGGTATTCAGACGCCCGATTTAACAAAACAATTCAGAACTTTTGCACCGAATCAATTACCCAATTAAATATTAATTGCTCGAAATTATTTACAATTCTATAGTTTGAATTTTTTAAATAATTTACGCATATCAAAGGAGCAGCCGTATTCCGCCAGAAAATAATCAAAGTATCACCACACACACGTGATCTATACCCCTTCCTGCTAACCGCTACGCGGCGCCGAAAGTAACTGACAGCTCATTGATGCTTGCATCCATTACAGACTCAATTTATGAAAGAATTTTATGTTGTTGTTGTGAGCGTGTGTTTGACAATTTTGCAATGGCCAGCGAACGTTAAGTAGGCAACCAAAACAATAGCCGACATTTGTTTTTATTTTCTCTTAAGCGCTAACGGGACTTGAAAAGCGTTGGCAATGTATTGGAGTTGTCGTTGCTGCTCAGGGTTTGCCGTAGCATTCGAACAGCAGCAACTTCTTCTTACTTTTACACCGCAACAACAACAATAACGACACCTGCGATTTGCCACTATGCGCAAGTTGCACGCTGAATTGTGAAAATTTATTAAATTCTTTTATATAACTGGATTTTATTCATACACAATTGTTGTTGTTATTATTTGTTGGTTTTTTTTTTTTATTCCAATTATTTAAATATAATAACAAGTAAAAAATTATGGAGATCTATTGGGGGAAAACTGCGAATTCAAATTCTGTGAGCGCTTTCAATAGGGCATTTCAAAGTAATACACGCGTTTGAGTTCAATATTAAAACGGGGTGCTTCTAAATGTGGAATTTCCAAAAAGTTATTTCATTACAGTATACATTATGAAAAATTAAGAAGCTCACCGTAGAAAACGATATAACTGAACAGCAGCTTTAAAGGAAAATAAAAATCTCTTTAGCACTATTATAAAATATTATTTTAAATACAGGTTTTTTAATATTCCAGCTTTCTGGTTGTCATATTGACATTGATAAGCAGAAAATTAAGTATCCAGATCTTTTAATATAGGATTTTGCTTAAATTTTAACCTTTATTGTAACGTTTATGGTGAAAATGTATCGCGAAAGTGTTGAAACATTTTTTAAAAAACATTTTATAATATGTTCGAAAGTAGGTAAAACATGTACGAAATGAATTGTTTTCATAAAATTTTATGACGAAATATTTAAATTCCATTTTGCTTTACTACAAATAAATGTTTTCGAAACAAATTAAAAATACTTGATAAAACTTTGAACAAATGGCTAAAACTTAAAAAAAATGTTTACATTGATGGACCAGTAGAAAATGTTCAGGTGTTCACAAAACATGTATATAAACTTCGATTTAGTGTTCCGCCCAGCATCTTACAACATCACCACGTTGTTCAGTCAGAACGCAAAGCAATTACCAACATATTACTTGTCAACATTAATTTGAAATATATATTCTGGCAGTTTGTGTATTCCACATAGCACTTCAAACACTAGGATTATGTCACAAAAGTCAAAAATGGAAGAGCTAAAATAAGTAGCAGACTATGGTGACATTCCAGTCAACCATTGTATATGAGTTCTGGATGACAAACTGTGCTCAAGAGGCTATTCAAGTTTCATTACTTATGTTGACTTAGTACAAGCCCAGATAGTATGGTGAATTCATTTGAAGCATTGCTAGGAAGAGTTTGGGCCTAATTGACATTTACTGTGTTTTCCTTAACCCATTTTATTGGCCGGGGTCTGCGGGAGTGAAAAAAGCGATATTCTTCTTAGTACGTGATATTCGTCTTTGTGTGAATATGATAAATAGAGTAGATAATGCGCTAGCATCATAAAATTTTACTTCTGCACATATTTAAAAAAAAAAAAAAGGTGAAGTTCAGAAAAAACAATTCAACTTTTCTGTGAACGGTTTAAAAATGTGTGTGGTATTTTAGGGTTCTTTCCATAGACCAATCTAACTAGAATAAAAAAAATAAAAAATTAAAGTTAGTTTCACTTGTGCAAAGACTCTCTGAAATATATATATATATCTTTTATGAGGCAATTTGGATGAATAATTATCTACCACAGAGGACCTTAATCATCAATAACTAGTTCATCAAGAACTTATCCATTCTTAATGTTTAAGTAATATTTGTTAAATGTACTTACAACTTTTAAATTATATTCATCAATTATTTCTATTAACAACAAAATTAACGATAAATAAAATTAGATCTATGATTCGGTCACGAGCAACTACAAAATACCCACAAGTCAATCAATTCATAATGCCTCAAAATGTTGCAACAATAGCAAATTTCCGTAAATGCAGATGAAACAATTTGTATTAATTCATTTACGTGAAATCGGAGATAAGACGCCTATGCAAAGTGCCCTATATTATATACTATGGCTTTAACGTAAATACGCCTAAGTAACAAATTTCAGTAGCATACGATGAANATATACTGATTTCGGTCATACTATAGAATAATATGGCTTTAACGTAAATACGCCTAAGTAACAAATTTCAGTAGCATACGATGAACTACCTGACACTTAAGCCATCTTCCGTGAAATTGGTAGTTAATATTCTATGAAAAGTATCCAAAGTTACAGTTCGATTATGAACAAATTTTATAATATTAATTCTATGACTGAAAAATTCATTCATACCCAAAAATGCTTCTATATCAAATTTCAGNAAGCCATCTTCCGTGAAATTGGTAGTTAATATTCTNGCATACGATGAACTACCTGACACTTCATCTTCCGTGAAATTGGTAGTTAATATTCTATGAAAAGTATCCAAAGTTACAGTTCGATTATGAACAAATTTTATAATATTAATTCTATGACTGAAAAATTCATTCATACCCAAAAATGCTTCTATATCAAATTTCAGACAGGTGGACATTATTATATATATTATCCATTTGTTTTTTATTCTATGCACATGTCTTCAAGAAGCATATAGTCGGAAACGGTAAATTCCAAGACATTTAAATTCTTTCAATTATTTACTTAAATAAAATTAATTTTTTGATCTTAAAATAATGACAAAAGAAATTGCAAAGCCGGAGTAAGAAAAGCAATTGCTTTATCACTGTCTTTGCTTTTAGCGTAATTGCTCACCAACTGCAAACAAATTATTTGGCTCATTACCTTTGNACCAACTGCAAACAAATTATTTGGCTCATTGCGTACCTTTGATAATACGCTCGCTCACAACAACAATATATGGGGCTTGTGCAATTGGAGTCTGTAATGGGCGCAAGAATTTAATGACCTGTTAGTTGCCTTGGTCTCGTCGGAGGAATTATAATTAAACGTAAATTGGTCATTTTTTGTTTGCAAGCAAAATTAGAAATATCATTTAAACCTCTGTTACGAAAGCACTAAACAAAATGTATGTAATTAAAATTGCTCAACTTCAATGGAGTGGTCAAGTGTTTGAACTGTATTCAATGGAAATAATTATTATATATGCAGCGTTCGTCATAAGAAGCGCGTTAGAGTGTGTGAGACCAGATATTCATTGCTATAATAAAACAGAGTCACTCAATAAGGATTTACTTACATAATTTCTAAGAACTAAAAGAACTAANCAACGGGTAAGCCTGAGCCTAGAAGGTGTAAAAATCACGAACCGTTTAACTTGNGAACTAAAAAGCCTGAGCCTGGAAGGTGTAAAAATCACGAACCGTTTAACTTGAGAACAAAGTGTGGCAAAGAACGTGTCTAGAACGAAAAGAGAGTGCTCAGCATCTTTGACTTGAGAGCACAGATTGTGTGAATTACATTTACTTCTGATTTTGTNATAAGAGCACACATTGTGTGAATTACATTTACTTCTGATTTTGTTTTAGAGACTGCCGCTAATATTCCAAAACGATAAAATAGAAAGAGTTCCAATAACGTTAGGTTCTAAATGGTTTCTACAATGTTGCGGTACCGAAATGGGTAACCACGAAAAATGTGTTACTGGCAACAGAAATGGGTTGAGTAACTACGAAAATTTTGTTTCTATGGCGTTCTTATGAAACATTTTCAAAATTCATGGGCCAATGATTAGAATTTTAATGTAAAAATGTAACGTAATTTGTTAAAGTTTGAATTTTAATAAATGAAATTACCACTTACTACTCTTAGATACGTTTGGAAAAATCTTTTTTCATCATGCTCATATCAGCAAAAATGTTTCAGAAGTGAAATCAACAAAATTATCGTAGTTTCTCATGTGATTTCTGTTGCCAGCAAGACATTTTTCGAGGTTACCCATCTCGGTACCGCAACATTGTAGAAACCATTCAGGACGCTACGTTATTGGAGGTCTTCCTAGTATATCTAGAACACAACAATGAAATAGCAAATATTTCCATCTGAATGCATAACAGAAAATCGAAAGAGAACGACAACGCTTTCAAAGAGAATATCTCATTATCAATCTTTGGCATTTCGGACGAATGGAATAACGGAAGCAGCAAAGCAGTAGCATGCGATAATTATTTATTTATAGTCTTAACATTGCGCTATTGTGCCATTTTAACATTTTACTGTTTCTTTACATAGTGTAGGCAGTTTAACAGTTGTCTTTAACAACTGTTATTTTCAAAAAAATATTTTTTGCNCAGTGTAGGCAGTTTAACATTTGTCTTTAACAACTGTTATTTTCAAAAAAATATTTTTTGCACAATAAATGCTTACCCAATGCAACAACCAATATGTTGTCTGAACTAAAGTGTTGTTGTCTGTGCTATGGTATACAGTGAAGCCCGCGATAATTAGGGCGGTTTTCAAATAATTGTTATTTGCTGTTGTGCTAAATATTATGGACCTTACTGCTTCTTAGTTGCTGAAAAAGAATGAATGGATTAAAAACATGTGTATTTTGATTTCAAAAGCAAAAGTCATTCTTGACGAGGAAACTTAATTTCATCGTTATTCCTCCGACTAGCTAATAGTGATTCCTGTATCGTACTCTAAAGTTTCAAGTCGTTTGCCAACTTGATAACCAAGACAGGAGAGATAATGTTAGAATCTTTCAAAAGATATAACTTAGACCATGACTCTATTCCCTGCCTTGTTTCACAACTGCCAAAATTTACTGAGCTTTGTTTGAAATTCAGACATAGTAAGCTTAAGACTAATTTTTATCGCCAGTTCCATAATGTAATGATGAGCCATGAGTCCATTCCCTGCCTTGTTTCACAAATGCCAAAATTGACTGAGCTTTGTTTGAAATTCCGACATAGCAAGCTTAAGACTAATTTTTATCGTCGGTTCTATAATGTTAAGAATAATTGTTCTGTCCAAATTTCTACGTAGCTGTATTCGAAGTTTTTCTGAATTATATACAATCGTGTTCATTTTTGCTACATACATTGGTCATTATGAAAATATCTCATTAATAAAAATTTGTTCAACTTAATTAATTTTTCATTTTTTCAGAACACATCAGTGTACTGGAAGTACCTCTGACTTAACCAATCTTGGTCATTTTTTGTAGATTTATTGACCATATTTATGTTCACTCAGTACCGCAATTTCGTGAAATTAGTGTGATAACAGTGGATAATTGCGCATAAGAGCCTCTACAGCGGCCATTTAGGTCTACTATTGATTTAATTGAAAAATAATACAACCGTACAAGTCCTAATGCTCCATTTTTAATTAAATAGCTGAAGCGATATCAGTTTTTTCATAGAAAATCTGTGCCACATTTCGTTTATCTTGATCTAGTACTTCTTTCTAGGTTTTATTTCCAGACGAACTGACGGACAGACGGACTAACGGATACCGGAAATGGCAAAATCCTGTAGTGATACTGGTTATATCGGTTTATATACTGATGATGGGTCACCGATCAATCTCTCTGGGTGTTACTAACATACCGTTAAAACCAAAAAATTTTCATTATATAGCAACAAGTGCAACTGAAAAAATTGGTCAATCACATGATATTTAATCATCTCAAAGTGGTGTTTGGCGATGTTGCTGATTGTTCTGTTTGGAGTATTTCAAATTTGAACTTTTAAAAAAATCTTTAAAACTCTTCCTCAAACTGAGGGGTCTTTTCAGTCACTACCGATAATCATGGGCAGAAACTTGTCGTGTTGGTGACACTCTCAACATGGTATTATATGGTCTTTAAACAGCCCTCAATAGTGCCTCTTGGAAGAGAATTATACTTTCGCTCTTAAATCGAATACCAATAGTGTTCGTTTTGAAAATATTCCATTATCGCTCTCAAAATAAACGCTAAAAGCTGCTCTTTTAAGAGAATTATACTTTCGCACTTCAATTGAGTACTTGGTATGATTTCTATACTATAGCTCCTAAAAATGCCAATAATGTCAATTGTAGGAGGACTAATTCTAGCCTCAGAAATGAATGAATGAATACTTTCACTTTTTATTAATGTTATATTCGAACACTTGAAAACAAACGCCAATAGTGTCTCTTCGAATCGTATTATACTGTCAATACAAACAACAATAAAGGCATTTTGGCAGTAGTAAATTATCAAACTTAAAACAAACGCAAATTGAGTCCCTTCTGAGTGTTATATATTTTTACTCGTAAAACATACAGCGGTAATTCCCCTTCTCTGAATAGTAAATTATCGCTGTGGATAACAATACTAATAGTCCCTCTGCTTAGAGCAGTGTACTCTCTGTAGTCAAACAAATATCATTTGTCTCTCTTGAAAGAGTATGACACTTTCGTTTATACAATAGATGCCAATATTGTCACTCAACAATATTACTTTCTGGAATTTTAAATAAACACCAATATTGACTGTTCTATGAAAATTGTACTCTTTATCGTTAAACAAATACTAATAGTGTTCATATTATGAAAACCTTCTGGTGATTGTACTCTCGTTTCTAATGAAACGATGAAACAATCTATCTTAAATATTGAGGTCACAAATAGTTTCATAACAAGCCATCTGAATTGTTTTGGAAGTCTTGTTACTCTCTGCTGTAATTCACTCTAAATTTGATCTGTAATATTAGCTTGAAACTCTTACCATGCGTTGGGTAGTTATGTGGTTTAAGACAAGTTAGATTTCCTGTTGGTGATACATTAAAATGCTCCTTATGCTCCCGCTCTTAAAGCAAACTGTAATAATACCCAAGCTTTATGCCCAAACATTATTGTGTTTTAAAATTAAAAAAAAATCTTATGGAAGCATTGATTCTCTTTGCACCATTCCACTGAGAACAGCATCATGGTTCACCTGTTGCAAAACTCGAGACTTTAGTGCATGCTCAAGTACCCATAGGTGGCTTCATAGCAAATCAATGCCATTGTATGGTAACTAACACGTGCTTCTCTCATTCTCTATGTATTCGACTTTATTTTGCTTTTGCTCTCAGCTGACGTTTTCTATGTTATTGCTCAGCTTGACTAATCTGCCCCGACAGTGGCTATTTAGTCAAGTACAATAAAAAAGAGTGCGTAATAGCAGTGGGCTCAAGTGATGACTGATTAATGCGTAACAGTGCGCAGCACCAATACACTTCCATTGTTGTTGTCCTTATTGTTGTTGCTCGAGTGCAGGAGCCCCTAGTGTAGAGGAATTTGCGCGGCAGATAGCAGACAATTATGCTACATGTGGTTTGCTTTAAGAAGCGATAATCAACATCATCAAGAATTGATTTAAATGCAAGCGTTCTGTTGTATTTGTTGTTGTTTGTATTGTTGATGGTGTTACAGTTACCATATCAGTAAGCTGACATTACAAGCGAGCCGGCTAAATCATCGCCGACAATTATTTATGCAAGCAAAGCATAGCGAACGTGTTGAATGTAAACTATGAAATGCCACGAGAGAGTTAGCACACATACATGATTGCACTAACACATATACATTACTGTGTTGCTAATGCCGATGCGTTGTACTTTGACTGCTACCGATGGCTGATTTGGCTGTCGATAAATGTGTAGAGGCCGATGTTGGTCAAAAGATAAGCCACTGCGTTTATCTATGTGAGGCAACAGCAATAACCACAAGTGCCACTTGCCGCGTTGCAGTGGCAACTTACAAGTAATGCGGCTAACTCGCAAGCAACACAAAAAAGCCGATCGCACGCAAGCAGAACTAATCCGAGAAATATCGAACGTAAACAAGCAATAAGCAAAGAAACTGTGCGCTCCGTGGCAAGCTGCAGCAATCAATTGAACGCGGTGATGCAGCCAAGCAAGGCGTTTTTTTGCGCGATTTGTGGCGAATTTGTTGCCATTTATTGACGGAGCTGTGCAAATGACCAAATTGCTTTGATGACCTTCAGCTTTTAGCTGCGCATGTGCAAATTTGCAATTTTTGTTACGTTGGCATTCCCCAAAGCTAAGCGGAGTGGTGCCTATTAATAGGCTGCGTATCATTTGGTAATCGCGTGCATTGGCATATGGTAGAATCTGACTACATAATACCCACCAATCAAAATTGTGGAACTTTCATTTGTTAGTGTGGAATTCCAGACGCCTGCAGTTTTTTAATTAAAACCTTTTTTTATATTTCAATTATATAGATTTAACGGTAGTATTTCCTTAAGGCTTGTGGACGTTAAACCACTGAATTCCAGTAACTTCCTATCAGTTGAGTCATTTAAGTAAAATCTCGTGTAACAGACCTGTGATATGTATAATATGTCACTTTAATAAAAGAATTGCATGGATAAAGCACAAAAACACCGAAAACCTTAATTTGAATAGCTTGCCCACTTGGCTTAAATGGCTATCTCTGTTAAACTCGGATTAAAAGTTGTATTGGTGGGACCCGAAATGATGGATCGTGTTTGCTGCTTCGCAAACTCAATTTGGCTTTCTTCAAAATATATTGACAAATTCAATTTCAATTGCTGTAGCTCAAAAAGTACTCAAGTTTCCATGGTAACGCACAACGGATAGACGTTTTGACTAATTTTTTTACCCTTTGCATATGTCTCCAAGTGCAATTTTACAAAAGGAGATTTTTGAGTCTTTGAGTCCTTAATTTTGTGGAATCTATATGTGTCTTGCACAAAATCGATGTCCCTTGACTCCTACGCCTCACGCTCATTCTTAAACAGGTTTTTGCCGTGAGCTCCATCTTTGTTTCTAGTTCTTTTCTCGTTTTTTTGGCAGATCTTTACTTTTTTTCGCGNAGCTCATTCTTAAACAGGTTTTTGCGGTGAGCTCCAGCTTTGTTTCTAGTTCTTTTCTTGTTTTTTTGGCAGATCTTTACTTTTTTTCGCGGATCATATGTGCGTTTGTTTGCATAATTTACAATGGCCCTTTTTTTGCCATGCAACCATTTCGGCTTCAATTGCTTCAATTTTTCAACGAAAAATTAAAATTTTTGCGTTGCGAGCAATACACCCGCAGCTCAGCAACATTCAATCAATACTAAACAATAATCACAAGAAGCAAGGGAAATACGCATAAACGCAGAATCGAATTCCAAATCTATCTTGTAAAATGTCGTTTCCACACTGCTCGCTCAGCTACCTTCCACACCGTCGTCACTGAGTCCCTTTGTAAAAGCCCTCCAAGAAACATTTACACCGAAATGATTATTTATATACATTATATACTTTCCCATAATACCCCCAGTCTAAGACTGTTGGGCACAAAATTGACAGACAGACTGTAAGCTGGACGTTGCTTTGCCAAATTTGTTAATTCTAAGCATATGTCTCCAAGAAATATATGATGAACACACTATAAGCAAAAACTTGACCAATTTAACTTCTAGCACAAAGTGTAGCCGAATTAAGGAGTACGGGTTTGAAAGAAAAAGGTAACCAATAGCTGAATAATTTTTAAGAAGTGCTTGATTTCGCAGCACTTTCACAAATCATTATGATTATCCTTCCATACATCGTCATCATTGCAGTCGAGACCAAAAGCGCTGTGAAGTGAGAAAGGTAACGGTTTTGCATCACTGAGAGCTATTATCACAGATGAAGTGAACGTGCGGTGCTTCTTGATGAGGACATTACCAGGAGAAGGTTCATTGTGATGCCTTGAAAGTTACAATTTCAAGCCCTGATGTGGATGTCTAGGTAAGTAAGTCTAAAAGCCACGCTTGCAGTGGGAGCTCTCTGCATTAGCGTGCTTTGGTCAATGTCAATGAGCTTGGAAAACTGGCCAACAATGTGGTTACTCAATCGTTCGTTCTGTCATCCTCTGGTAGTCAGCTTTTGAAATACCTCGTTGAAGATTATATAATTTTATTGTAATAACAGCGTCTAAAGAAGAAATAAATTCGAAGGTGGATTTTGTTCTGATCAATTCATCTGCTACACAGTTCTCTTACAAGTCGCTTTCGAATGTATATATGTTGTTCCCTGTTTCTCTTTATATTCTCTTCTAGTAATCGAAAAGATATAAACTATCATGAGCTTTGCACCTGAAACTGATTGCTCATACTGTTCTGTGGGTGTCCGAAAGTTTTAGAATAGCTCTACCAAATAAGCCTCTTTTGAGTAGTGAGGAATAGGAAATATAATAAATGTCGGACGGTTTCGCTTGGAAGCGTCGAAAGTGCTATGAAATACGATCTTATTTCGAAGCATTTCTCAATTGGTCAATTCATATGCCTTAATCTGGCTGCTCTACTTTTGTTGGATTACTTGGTAAACTGCACTTTTAAGGATCTTGCACGCTGTACAATTGACAATTGAGCACCTTTCGACTTCCATCGCTGCGCTGAACAGAACCTGATAGCAAACTTCTGTACAATACTTGTGACCTGGAAGTAATTCGGGAAATTGGTAACCTTTTTAAGCAACCTCTTTTGAGTAGGCAACCTCTTTTTGTTTAGTTCAAGTCTATGTCTACCTAAACTACAGCGTTATCATGCACATACTTGAAAGGAGCTTTTAGTATAAGCTCAGCAATCAATTAAGTTAGAGAACCGTGTCTCAGAAAATGTAAATCACCTAATAATACAGGTCGTCTTGTACGTTTTTTGAAGAATAGAGGCTTTCAAGATATGATGTGCAGGAACTTAATGCATGTCGCTCATATTGCCGGACATGCAAAACGTCGCTGTAGAATGGTGACTTTTAATGTCTGATGAGCAGCGACCTGGTCTCTACAACAAAAAAATCCTCTGTAAGTATCATTCAGCCCATGGCATAGTTGGAGGATCACGAGCTGGTAGAAATCTACGGTTATATTGAAATAGCAAATTAATTTAAACACAGGAATTTATTTAGCTAAATCATTTTGCCCGTATGCTTTAGCCAGACGTCAACATTAAATAGGAACCCGCATTTGAAAGACGTTCTAAGATATCTCTAGGAATCCTCAACAGGTGATGGATCGCAAAGCGTAGAGAAGATGGGCAGCGTAATATACCTAATTTCAAGCCATACAACATGTTCTAATGGCCAATTCAGTTGGGCAGAAAGCGTAGTAAAAGATTGGACTGAACTATTTGGGCCAACATTTGTATTGAAATAATGAAAAAAAAATTAATATGTACAGAGCTGAGAATTGGGTACAAATTTGCAGAAAAAAAATAAAATTAAATATACAACAAATAATAAATAAAATTCGAATAATAAAACGAAAAGGTATATACAAAATAATTGCCCAAAAGCAACTTCAAAATAATTCGCAGTTAAGAGTGATTGAAAAAGCAAAGACAAAAACCTCGACACGCGTTTGCCTTTACCTTTGTGGAATGGATTAGCGACGTCACAATTGTTGCGCTGAGTGTTAGAAGCCAAAATTTGTGCTTTCACGTTGTGACACACCAACCAACTGCCACGGTGGAATGCTTTCATATTATGTTGTAATTTGCATTTGTGTGTTTATGTGTCTGTCTGTTGTCAGTCACATCGCCAGCGCGCGTAATTTTGCATGAATTTATTTGTTTGGCGTTTTGGTGCGAAGGTGCAACAATTTGTTGCACTTCATGGGATTTTATAATTTGGTTTTTTTTTTATTTGTTATTTAATGCATTTTATGCTTTGCTGCAATTTAATGGCTTTTGTGTGACTTGATTTTTGTATACGAGGTCACACAGCATTTTGATTCGGCTGTACACAATGTGTTGCCCGTTATAGCGCAAATAATGGTTGATGACTGGAGCATTGCAATTGCCTTGTGCTGTTGCTTACTGGGCCACATTAACGGTAACACTCATTCTTTGCCAAGCTTTGCTGCATTGTCTTATTTAAATTATGTATTCGGCTGCGGTGGCATGACTTTGTTGTGAGTGCGCCTTAGGGAATAGAGGTCACTACGCGCCACAAAGCAGCATGTCAAAGCAATTTCCACCAAGGCAATGGGAAGGCCATTATCTCAACATTGTTTGCATAAATGCTTGGTTTGTTCTACGTAATTGTGGAACTGCTGCGAGTATGTAGCAGCTTCAGCTTGTGGACCCATTACATGCATAGATGGAGAGTATATAGCTGAAATCCAGATATACCGTATCTTGTGTCTATTAGAGTATTGTGTTCGACTTGATCGTAAAATTGGCTTAAACAGTTCGCGAACGGTAACAAATTATCAAATTGAGTCATGGCTTGAAGATACGGCAAAGTAAATTTACTCCATAACTATGGCCCTCATTACAAAGCGAAACCGGTTCAGGACATAATCAAAGAGTTTATCTGGGATATCCTACCCCACCACCCCATGTACCATACTTCGCTCCTTGCGAAGACCATTTGTTGTCATGCCAGCATACGAATTGGCTGAACAGAACTTCGATACGACTACCCCGCAAATTGAGGGACTAATTGATTTGCGAATTTGACTGAACGATTGAAAATGTTTAGCTAGCAATGCTCAATAGCGTGCATAAATATATTTTTACCCTTTGGTCTATGTGCAAATTTTAGAAACTGTTTCAGACAAAGGCCTAAAAATACTTCTACCCGTATTTTTCAAGAGCTTGCAATTCATGCGCTATTTTCGAAACATAAGTCCAACAAAAAAAGAACAATATTTCTATGGGACGTACGCTGATTCCGGTCAGATTGCGTAATACTATGGCAACGAAATCAATTATGATATAATATCTACTTGCCTTTACTTCAGCTGTTGGTGATTATGTTCATTCAAGTTCGGTAAAAAACCGAAGTTTTGAAACAATATTGCACGTTTTCGAACCTGATTGTGCTTTTGTACACAAAAGAATATCAGTACTTTTCATTATTACTTAATCAACTTATTATGTTCAAGAAAAGACTAAAATCGGTCTATCTAACTTTGTAAATACCTTTAAACAGTTTTCGGCTCATAGGNAATCGGTCTATCTAACTTTTTAAATACCTTTAAACAGTTTTCGGCTCATAGGCCGTTCTTGCACAATGTCTTTGGATTCAAGGAAAATTCCTATTTTAGTACTTTCACGATATATGCGTAAGAGATGAAATCCGAGAATCTTGCACACCATTTTGAACTATTGGGTTGCTGTACATCATCGGAACGCCGGAAAAAGGAAAGTAGCGTAACTTGAAAAAAGGAGAAATTACCGGAACTGGAAAAAAGAGATGAGTCTACAATATGCAGAAATATATGATCTTACAACCTAAAAGCAGACGAAAAACCCGAGGGTTACCATTTCTTAAGAATCCCAAAGATGTCTCGCGAAAACAGGCAAATCATCGTCCCAAACGAATAAAAGTAACCGGCATCATTAATGACAAACTTACTGTTGAAGTAGCACTCTTGAAGGCGCAATATTTATTTTTAGCCAGTCGAAGCTTAAATAAATACACTCCGAGAAATATTTGTTTTCGTTTTCTTGGTTAAAACACACGAAATGCCACTTCCTTATGCTTAATATGCTTATTTTCTTCATTTTATTTCAAAATTCTATATGATTTGAAGTAAAATAAATTAAGAATAATAAATAATAAATAATTAATAACAGCTGCAAATGTATGCTCCAAAACAATTTCCTGCAAACTGTGATTCGACCTGCAGGTTCCATGTCTACCATTGCTCTATTTAATATCTATACCAACTGGTTCTAGACCATCCATACAACCGATATCCCCAACGATGTCTCGGTTCCTTATTCGCTTACATAGATTGACATTGTTTTGGACTTATCACGTGGAACCACCATTTATCAACTTAAGGACAACAGTAGAACTTTTCTTGCTGAAACATATACGTATTAGTATTGTATTGCGTCGAAGTAAGGTTTTATTGTTTGGAATAGAAATTGTTTTTTTATTTTCTTATTCAGCTGATATAGTAATAATACTGTTTTGATGGTTTACCTTTGTTTGACAATGAAATTAATATTGTAATTATTGTTATTTTTGAATCTGTATACTATGAAGTTACAGTCGTCGAACGTTAATTCCAAGGTCTAAATGATCTTGAAATAAGAAAATAAAATAAATTGAAGAGTTAGAAAGACTTTCTTAATATCATTATATATATTATATATACTATATATATTATATATACTGACAATTAATGAAAAAGTACACTTGAGACGTGTTTCATATGAATCAGCCAACAGTCATCAGACCATGCGCGTTTGCTTAGTAAGCTATTCTTGCCGATAATGAAAACTAAACTAATTCTGAAAAATCACCTCTGAGCTCAGTGTTGCCTTAGGAATTCCTTTTTAGAAAGGACAGCAGATGAAGATTCCAATTCTCAACACAGGACAGAAAATATCACCCGCACATAATGTGATTTCCTATTAGTCAATTGACTGGGGTTATCATGGGCTTGTTCAAAGTCTGTAAGGCAAGGAATTAATCGTTTTCATTCATATTTTTCTTGAAGAGATATATAATTCGATTTTACGAATCGTTTCAACAATGCCTCTCCATGCCTGTTTTGGACTGATTGTGATCCCGATACCATTATTAATTTTTGAGTGCGATTCATGAAATTTCGGAAATGGGTGCATTAAGAAAAAAGTGAGTTAAGTTAGTTGTTGAAAGGGTGAATGCAATTCAAAACTTTCCACCCATTTAAAAATTTACTCAAAAATTTTTTATTGAAAAGGTATTCGTCATTAAAATTTTCAATGTTGTATACATACCTCAAGAATAATAGATGTATAAATAAGATCGGGCGGTTTTCTGCACACATGTCGCTACTAGTTATTGTATTTTTTTCATCTGGCAGCACCACCATTTTGAAGTGCCATCATTACGTATTCTCAGTTCGCTGAAGTGTAAGCAATATTGTTTTTGCGTAATCCGAAAAGAAGAAGAAATCTGTCGAAAGGTATTGTTTTTCAGTATAAGTTATTGGTGACTATGCTTAAACTGAAGGAATGTGTCAAAAGTGTTTTACACGGTTTAAAAATGAAATTCTTGATGGATGGAGCACCATTAAAATTTGTGGATGAATAATTAGAAGCACGGCTCAACCTGCCATCCTAAAAAAATTAAAGGANTTGTGGATGAATAATTAGAAGCACGGCTCTATGAAAATCCATCACAAACACAAGCACAAGCGCAATAAGACTTGAAGTCGCTCAACCTGCCATCCTAAAAAATTTAAGGAAATGACCCCGAAAAGCGAAAAATTTGGTAGAGTGTGAACTGAAGCCCAGAGACATCAAACGTAAAGATCACATGGGAAGTCCACGGTGGACCATTGATGTGTATGAACGTAACATTGCGAGAAAAAACAGCCGCAATACACTGACAGACACGATACAAGTATATTGCAACATGATAATGTTCAGCCACATGTTTCGGTGCCCGGTAATACTTTTTGCGAAACGCTTAAACTGGAAGTCATNAAGCCGCAAAATACACTGACAGACACGATACAAGTATATTCCAACATGATAATGTTCAGCGACATGTTTCGGTGCCCGGTAAAACTTTTTGCGAAACGCTTAAACTGGAAGTCATACCCCATCTGCTGTTAACCCTAGATATTCCTTATTCCGACTGCCGGCTCTTTCGATTGAAGGAACATGGCTTTGCTGACCATAAGTCAAAATAAGGATCGATACATGGATAACGGCCAGTCGGAATTTGTTCGCGATGGGATGCGTCAATGAACAGAAAAANAAGGGATCGATACATGGATAACGGCCAGAGTCGGAATTTTTTCGCGATGGGATGCGTCAATTAACAGAAAAATAGAAAAAGGAGTACTTAGTGATGGTCACTATTTTGTAAGTCAAATTTCAAACCAATTTGCCCAAAAAAACTTAAATTTTTGAAAAAAATGATTTATATATTCTCTAAATATGTTACATTGAACCCTCCAAATCGGTACATAATTTGGGTTAGCTTCCAAAGAGCGCACCTCTAAAAATGCATAAAATCTGTTTGTAGCCAACCTTTTTATACCCATTAGCCATAGACTGATGGTATTTTGTTTTTAGTTTGTGCAAAGTATGTAGTTCATCGAAATAATCGTTTCTGACTATATTTTTCTTGTATATTTATGTGTAGAATCAGAAAATAAGGCAAAATATTGATATCCGTCTATCTGTCTCTTCGTCTGTCTTTGAGCATAACTGAAATAGTTTTGTACCTACAGTAATGAAATTCAGTTTATAAATACAACCAGTAAGAACAAGTTCGTCAACGTGCCAAATCAGTACAAAATTTCGGGTTCATTTCAATCATGGTAATCAGTAAAAAAGCTAGGNCGAACGAGTTCGTCAACGGGCCAAATCAGTCCAAAATTTCGGGTTCCTTTCAATCATGGTAATCAGTAAAAAAGCTAGGTTGACTATTGCATGCTACTCATAAATTTTGGTATGGAAATATTTTTGGATCATGGCCACTACAAAATCAAATTTTAAAAAAATCGGTCCATAAATTCGGGTACACCTTANTCTATTGCATGCTACTCATAAATTTTGGCATGGAAATATTTTTTGATCATGGCCACTACAAAATCAAATTTTAGAAAAATCGGTCCATAAATTCGGGTACACCTTAAAGAACGTTTTCTTCTGATTTCATGGAAATTAGCATTAAAGTCAGGTGCGTTTTGTGAGACATGACATTGCAAAATTATAGCAAAATCGGTCAATAACTGAAAGTATGAGTGAAATCAGTATTTAATTTAGAATACTTCGCAAAGACGTCTTATCCTCAATTTTACTTAATTGAGTAAATGCCAGTTGTTTCATCGGAACTTGTTTAAATTTGGGATTCTTATAAAATTTGTATGCGCTTATCAATTGAATTGAGTATTTGGGATTTTTGCAAAAACTGGGGTTTTCCGGCTTAATACTTAGTGAAGATATAATCAAAATGCGTATATTTTCCGGTAAGGGCTGCACTTTGGTCCAGAAAGTAAATATTCGTTTAATCATAGTTTTTTTTATTTTTTTATTTCAATTTATGATATGTCGTTACAGAAATTGGTTTTGTGTACACCAGTCGCAGAAAAGGGTTTTAAGGTTCACTAAATCTATAATGTAGAGAAGTAGATAAAGGATGATTTTGTTTAAATGACTTTAGGTGTTCAAAATATATTCATAAAATTCAAGATAACCAACAAATAGTGAGTATTTTCAAGTCTGAATATAATAACTGTTGCATCTCTATTCTAATATCTAGTATGCGACAGTTTGCTAACCGAATTTGGCTTTTTTTTGCGCTCCATTTCATTTTGTAGGGGCCATGACGTAAAATTTGTTGCTGCATGCCACTGTTATTATTATTGTTATTGTGCTGTAAGCAGTTGTGTGCGCGCGCGTGTATTTGTATGTGCGCTTGTTGTTGTTTGAGGCATGCCAGCAATACCTTGCTCACGGCGTTAGCATTTTCGCAACCTTTCCAGCCGCACCAACAATAAAAACATCAGCCAGCTTGCCAACAACAATGCGCAGCAATGCATAGTTTGCACGTAAAAAGTGCATTGGCCTTGCTGCCTGCAGCCTGTTGCATGCAACTAACAAGAACTCACAAAAAGAAATGCAGCCGCCACAATCTAACCAGAGATTATGTCTATGCAGCAGCTGTGCTGTGGCATTGCAACGACGGCCACAAATTTCGCAGTCGCAATAAAATTAAAATAAAATGGCTAGCAAACGGCAAAAGGAAAAGGGAGAGAGGCTGTGGCAAGCATAACGCAAGAAGTCAGCCAAACGACCTCGGTTGCATCATTAGAAGTGCCTCGCAAATGTATACAATTTCCACATTTTTATTGTTTGTTGGTTTGTTTGTGGGCTTGGGCTTTGTTTGCGCTTCCCTGTATTGCTGTTGTCGTTTATTAAAAATTTCCTTTAAGCTCATTCTTTATTGTTGTCATCATGATCGTCATAATTATTATCGTCAGCTTCGTTTGCTGGCTACAGATTCCCTCTTGCTGTTGTTGTGCCTTGTCTTTGTTAGTGTTTTATTTTGATAGAAATTCATTGTACGTGCGAGGCTAGCAACAGTTGCGGCATTTGATTTGTGCTTGCTGATTTGTTGTGGTTCTTGTTGTTGTTTTCGTCGTTGTATTTGTATGGCTACTTCTTCAANCTTGTTGTTGTTTTCGTCGTTGTATTTGTATGGCTACTTCTTCAAAGTTGTTGAATTTTCTTGTTACTGTTATGAAAATTACATAAGCTGTTTGCCGGCTTGAAGTTGTTGTTTTTGTGCCATGTACATGCCCATGACCATGCCCATGCCCATAGCCTGCTCTTGCCGGCAAGTATTCCCTGTATGCACATCATTTGAAAATGCGGCACTGCGCGTTGTGGCTGAATTTATTTGTTGCCAACTTGCCTGCCACTGCTGTTGTTTCAGCTGCTGTATGTGCTGCAGCGGTGATTTCTAACATTCCATAGTCCAGCACTAATTTGTGCCCAATGTCAGCCGGACAATTGTGCTCTATGCGCATCTTGTTTTGCATTTTATGCAAAGCACCAATTTCCGAACATCATTTGGTGGACAATATCTTTGAGGAGAGTCTGTGGCATGTTGCCTAATGTATTTCTAAGTTGCACTTTATGTGCTGGCTGCAGACAATTATAACTTAGAAAAGATGAACCAATTTTCAACTTGAATCACAAACATGTTTTAAACAGATCACACTAACTGAGCTCCTAATCTGTGTTACTTTTGTTTCGTAACTAAGACTCTGACTCTTCAAAACAAATTCGCAAAACCCGTGGAATTCTTTGGACGCTACTGCACCCCACTGAACATACCACAATGGCCTAGAAATTTAACCCAATTAGCCAATAAACGAATTATTACAACCCTTGATAACCATAAGCTTGGTGTAACACTTGGTCAAGACCAATGAAACAACTGGAATTAGCGCATTTTTTAAAACGTTTCGAAATTATTCCCTCATATCGTAGCATAGTATGAAAATCACGTTAACACTTGTAATTCAAAAATTGCAATCAATTTCGATGGCATTCCGTGAAACCTGGATTCAATGTTCAACGTACCCGAAGCCAAAGACCGATGTTGCTGAATTCATACAATATTATGATAATGACCCCAAAATGGTTCAACACCAAATTTCAATACAATGTGATAAAACACT
>JXOS01008921.1:0-11577 GCA_001015075.1 Cirrula hians
AGTAATTTATATTAAATTAGATTACGTTATAATATATATACATATATACATTTTATAAACCCTTAGCACAAGAGTTGAAAAGGTGGCTTCATAATTCAAAATCTTTTAATATAAGTCATAGAATACGTTATTATTACTTTAAAGATGACTTTATGTTTGAATCCATTCACGGCTTTATCAAAAACCCAAATATCATTTGAAATTATAGTGTGAAATATATCTAAATCTATAGTTAACAGCTATAACTGTTGTTATTATGAATAGTTAACTTTGTAGAAAGTGTTTTCATTAATCACAAAATATATTCGAAAAGCTCAACAAACACTCAACAATCATTCAACCTATAACAGGTTGACATTTTGGTGATGTGTTTCGATTTCATTTCGCTACGGATTTTTCGATTATTTGTATGTTTGTTGTGACATTTAAGTGTTAATTCGACATAATTTCGTGCACGCCAACTTCTAATCAACTTATTATTATGCTTTATCTTTTTTTGTTCGAACTATATTTTATAAACCTTATTTTTTCTAAGAATTTTTGTTTCCTGTTTAAACAAGAAGCCAGTAAATTCACAACAATGCATTGTAAAGGACGCTACGCTTGAAACACCAATATTTAGTGCNCTGTTTCCTGTTTAAACAAGATGCCAGTAAATTCACAACAATGCATTGTAAAAGACGCTACGCTTGAAACACCAATATTTAGTGCTGGCACACCCGATATAATTGTAGACTTACCATTCGTGTCCGTCCTTCTATGCCTTGAAAAACGATATGCAGTATGTTTAACAAATTCAGTAAATGTAAAGCAGTTTAAATGTAGTTTGATCCGATCAATACTCCGAGTACTTCAGTGCACCATTGTTTCAACAAATGAGACACAAATATAAATTCAAATTATTGAATAAGTTTAAATTGAATACAATTAAAATATTAAACTACGATTTTAAGCATATTTATTATTTACGTTTCTAGGGATTTTCGAATGGATATTTGTTGTATTTGACGAAAGACTTCTGCTATTGCTCGTCTATGTACCTATATCTACACTAAGATGTTTTCATCAAAGCAATTAAATAATGGTTGTTGTTATTCAACAATAAGAATTATGAGGTATTGAGGCAATAATCTCTATCTAATATTGCTCGTCTATGTACCTACATCTATACTAAGATGTTTTCATCAAAACAATTAAATAATGGTTGTTGTTATTCAACAATAAGAATTATGAGGTATTGAGGCAATAATCTCTATCTAATATTGCTCGTCTATGTACCTACATCTATACTAAGATGTTTTCATCAAAACAATTAAATAATGGTTGTTGTTATTCAACAATAAGAATTATGAGGTATTGAGGCAATAATCTCTATCTAATATTGCTCGTCTATGTACCTACATCTATACTAAGATGTTTTCATCAAAACAATTAAATAATGGTTGTTGTTATTCAACAATAAGAATTATGAGGTATTGAGGCAATAATCTCTATCTAATATTGCTCGTCTATGTACCTACATCTATACTAAGATGTTTTCATCAAAACAATTAAATAATGGTTGTTGTTATTCAACAATAAGAATTATGAGGTATTGAGGCAATAATCTCTATCTAATATTGCTCGTCTATGTACCTACATCTATACTAAGATGTTTTCATCAAAACAATTAAATAATGGTTGTTGTTATTCAACAATAAGAATTATGAGGTATTGAGGCAATAAATCAACTAGAAAATATTAAGGACGAGGCTCCATTTACATCACCTCAAACCAAATGATTTTTATCCATTTTTCGTATTCACTTCGTTTTGGGATGTGCACTTTTCACTATTCACTAAGCCGAAATTTATTGAAAAAAAAATTGTGTGTTATGTTGTTTCCGGAATGAGATTTTGGCTATAGAAACATTGAAAATACTTAAGATAGCGTTGAGGGACTTCACTCTGTTTTTGAAGTATATTTAGAAGTACTGTAACACGTTTCACGTCACCGTCAACATCTACATTGGAGTAGATTGTAGTAACGTTGTGGCCAAAAACATCAACGGATGAACATCAATTCAGCCAGGTTAAGCAGATGGTGCTTTGTCTCCAAAATACCGAAATGTGACAGAGGTTTACCAAAAACTACGGTACACCTTCGATGTCATGACAAAAATGTAGGTACTGTTGACTGTTTTCTTCGATAATCGTTTGTGTGGTGCAATCAAAATTACTTACACTGGACAAAAGTTTTACGAGAAATACAATTAAGTGTTTTACTTCATTTGTAATACACATCTTACAATAATATGCTGGAAGTTCCGAAAAAGTCTAGAAAAAGCTTTGGTGTTTCCATCATAAACATCCACCATCCTCCATGGATCAACTTTTGCCAGAGGTTTTCCTCAAAAATTCCACGAATACCATTTCATAACTTTACCTCATTTGGATCGCTGTAACTTCTGGCTATTCAGTTGACTCAAGTGATCACTTGAAAGATACAGGTTTATCAGTATTGAAATCATTAATGCTGAATCACAGAGGATTTTGAAGGGCTTTCCACAGTAAGACTCTTTCTTGAGGTATAACTCAAAAAATGTTTACTATAGAAAATGAAGAGATAAAGAAATGAATATTTGAAATCGCAGAGGACTTTGAAGGCCTTACCGAAGGACGACTTTTCATGGAGCTATAACGCAAAAATTTGTTAGTGTGGAGACTGAAGAGATAAAGGCATGAAGATTTTGAAAATATTTCAAAATAAAGTTTTTCATTTGATCCCAGTTATATCTTCATACCACGTAGTAAACAACTTTAACTATGAGTATGTAATACGTCGAAATATTCGTCTCCCATAATATATGGTCCTTGGAGATAATGTAAAAAATACAAAATTAAACGAATGCATGATGTCCGTCTGTGTGCCGATTACTTGTATACTTTTTGAGATAGATTCATGAAAATTGGTTTCTGAGCATTTTTTATAAAAACTGAGATCAAGTTTGGGAACAATTTGTCCAAAACTTCAGCTAACTCCCATAATTAATGGAAATTTCTATTGAAAGATATTCTTTTGTCGCATTGTACTGAAATTTTGTATGAACACATTTTTTGGTCATCCCCATAACATTGTAAAATTTTAGGATATTTGTTTTATAATTTCAGGTAGCTCCCTTGATCATTGCCATAACATGGTCATATTTGAGTCCAAAAAATCGAATACCTTCCATAGCATGTTTACCCCAATTTCATGAAAATGAGTATATAAAATGAATGACTCATAGGTATTATATAGACGGTCAAAACCTATCATTATATCTATCTTGTTAAATAATAAATGGAGCGAACTGTTATTGACGATAGCAGCTCCAAGTCAAAAACTGTAAATCAGCCAGACAACCCTAAAAATGCATGCTTTTAAATAATTCAGTTAAAAGCTTGGTGTCCGAATTAGGCCTCTTTGAAATTAAAACTTTCTATTAAAATGTTCAATACAGAGAAAATTTTGATAATTTGTAAAAACAATAAAAATATAAACTAAATGGATATAAGTACAATGCAAATCGCAAAATATTAAAAAATGTTTTCGATTTATTAAAAAATGATACTTTAATTAGGTTTCATTTTCGTTTGCATTTATGCATTTTAAAATAATTTTGAGTATTTTATTGTATTTTCATCGGGGTCCAATGGGGAGATCAAACTTGGAACCCAATGATATAACATGCCGATTCCGCAAGTTGCTATGGGGAGATCAACCTTGCAACACAATGATGTAACATGCCAATTCCGGAAGTCTTCTTCATTTAGGCAAATTCCATCAAATACAAAAATTAGCATTGTCTGCCACGCCAGGAACGAAAGTATCTTAATCTACAGCAAAGAGTTTAGGTATCTCCAAAACTTAAGAGTAATAGAAAAACTTGTATTCATTCAAAACAATTTTAATATCATTTAAGTCTTCTTAAGCACGTCGCCAATAAAGTTGGGCTAGTATAAATAAGTTGTGGCAATACGTTTGTACCGCTCACAACGACTGTTCGAAGAACAACTAACATATAATCTGATATAATCAGCATCACCACAGGAATCAATCTAGCCATGTTCGTCCGTCCACCCGTAGAAAACTCAAAAGAAGGACTTGAACTAGATTTATTAAATTTCACAAGGATAATATGGAAAAATGTTGGATGGAAGTTTTAATTTCATTAAAATCCGAACAATATTTAGGGTTCCTCCCGAACACCAATTATTTAGTCAAAACTAATACACCTATGCGGTCCCAATATAGCGTCCCAAATTCATCAATTAATTAATTGATTAATTGATGTTAAAAATGGATCAAGCATGTGTAACAAAAAGTTGCATGATTGGTTCTAAATCAAAGATCCATCAAAAATACATATCTGCTCGGAAATTAATGCTTTAAATGCAACGACATTTTATTATTGAGAGTGTTTGAGTCATCATTACGATCAATGCGTTTCGTTTTCAAAATGGTTGTTTGAAAATCATAAGTACCTTCGATATGCCTATGTGAGACAAATTTGGCCAAAAAAAATTAATGAGCTTCAACGAAATTTTATTATTCAATGGACGAAAATATAATCAATGCACGTATCAAAAATGGACTTGATTGGATGGAAATCTCAGTTTACTCCGAAGCACATTTGAATTATGGGATAATATTTTTTGTTCATTGAAGATGAAAAAAGTTATTAAATTATACAAACACATTTTTATAAATCATTACATAATATATTGACTTCTCTGCACTGAATAATTTGGAAGCTACGTGTATCTCATTGTCGGCCTTATTCGATTGTAATATTCTCTACTGTTTTCCAATTAAATTAATAAGGTGCATAGGTATAACATTTAAACGTTCCGCATTTATGGATCATTAACCACAAGCAAAGAAATTTCGTTATTGCGTGAACATATATATGAACAATATCTGTATCAAAAATTGACATTTGATTAGAATCAGAGGTATGATGAATACACCTTTCCCTTTCTAAAAAAAAGGGGTTTATGCCAAATTGTCCTGAAACGTCAATCAAATTTAGAGAAATTTCATTTCATCATTTTGGTGGATACATATAAGATCATTGTATGTACCTGACATNTCTGAAATGACGTATATGACACAAAAATATGGTTTTAANCCTGACATGACGTATATGACACAAAAATATGGTTTTAAGCACATTTAGGTAGAAATTTGATTATTGAGTGAACGTAAGTGTGATCAATGTCTGTACAAAAATTATTTTAACTAAGTATATCCAGACACATTAATGGTATTTCAGTATTGAGCTGACAATAGTTAATATATAATTAACTGTGGAACAAATATTGGCATGATTGCATTAAAATCTTGGGTTACTCCGATTAACCATTTAGTCGCAAGTGTTTTTGAGTAATTCGAAAAAAGAATGTATTTTGGAAGCTGAACCATTTAATTTTTTCGCTTCTCTGTTGTAAACAATTTGCGAGCAATGTTTTGGCCAAGTCGACTTTAAATGTCTTACTTGTTTTATTACTATACTTATTGCTTGATAAACTCTACTTGCCTCACTGCTGCACCGTTTTTTGGCATTTTTAATACTTTTAGCATTTTGCGATTAATTGTTATTGCTTTGCCGTCCATAAGCTAGTTTTTACAATTGATTCCGAGTTTATGCTTTTATTATTAATAATGCTTAAATATATGACGTATACAATATTACTCTATTTATTTTTTTGGTTTTTTTTTTTAAGTATGTTCATTGCAATTTTCGTATCAGTTTTAATTGCCCATTCACAGGCCGGCAGCGTAAATTGTGGCTGAATCAAAACTTAACTGCCATGCTCTCAGATTATTCTCGTTTTGTCACATTTATATATTTATTTATTTATTTATTTTTAATTTTATTTTTATTTTTATCTTGCGCCAACTGAGATTTACATAATTTAGTTCAATTGCGAGTTAAAGCTAAAGTAACTCAGAGTTTCACAAGTCGGTTATTTTTAGTTGTGTAGCTTTTTTCATTTGGCACATATTTTTTATTTTATGATTATACGTTTTGTTTTTAATTTTTAATAATACATTTTTGTTTTCTTTATTTGCCGTTCTGATTACTTAGCACTTATTTGAATAACAGAATNTAATAATACATTTTTTTTCTTTATTTGCCGTACTGATTACTTAGCACTTATTTGAATAACAGAATTTGTTTTATTTGCTGTACGTTTACTGTAGATTCGCTTTAATTTGTTTGTTTTTCCGAACGCCGCGTGAGATTGTTGCGCGCTTTTTAACAATTCCATCGCCACGAATTTCAAAATTTTTCTATTAGTTCTACTATTTTGGGCTTATTTAATAAATTAATAATTACATGCGGTAATTGATTAATATTTTTGCTGTCATGTAGAATATTACTTATTAACGAGTAATTATTTTATTGCTAGCAGCGCGGCGTTTGAATTTGCTCACTGCTATCTTCCAACTAACGAATTTAGTCTTAATACATTTTTTAGACTTATCAAAAAATCCTCTATCGTCATACCATACCATTAGGTTCAATTTAAAGCTCATGGATCAGCAATGATTCCTTTTTATACACCTCGCCAATGAAATTGGCAAAGTTTTTAGACAACACATTGGCCTAGAATAACCAAATTCGGCCCACATAACCTATGGAAAAATTTTAGATCTGAGTTCAAACTTCTACCCGATGCAACAAATATTCTGGGTACCTCCAGTACAACTATTTACCCAAAACTGGGGCATTAAGGTTACATCTTAAAAATGTTAATTACCAAAGCATCTAATGGTGTTCTAAAAATTAAGGTAAATAAATTTAACAATATTTCATTTTTAAGGAGACATAAATATGAACAAAATATGATTGAATGAAAATCGGAGGTACCCATAGTACACCTGTATATTCACAAAAAAAGGGTTTAAATCAAAATTAACTACAATCATTGATCAAAAACCACGAAATTTTAATATTGAGTGATCATAATTATTATCGATATGTGAACCATAAAGGAACATAATCGGATGAAATTCAGAGTTACCTCCAGTGAGCCTTTGTTGTCTAAAAAGTAAGTTTTGAGCAAATTTTCCAGATATATTAAACAAATTTCATAATTATGAGCAATGTGTGAACCAAAAGAACATATATTTAAACTGAAATTTGGTATTGAGTGGACAATACGCGTTTATTGGTTTTAACGATAATTTTTGCAAAAAATCTAAAATTTTTACCAGTAAGTTGTATTCACGTGTATCCCAGAATATTGTTCAATTGCGTAATTTGTTCAAGCAAAAATTATGTTTTTTTTTTAAATAGCATTAGTTGATATACGAATTTTTGGCTTATTTGGCGTAAAATATTTTTTTAATTTAATCCACAAGACGTACAGGACGTTGCCGATATATTGTGCTGAGCGAAACCAAGTTAATACTGCAGTCAATGATTTTTCCATTAAGTCTGGGTACCAATAAATATACAGAAAGACTGCTAACTGTTAACACTTATCCCTGTGAGCTAATTGGCTGAATACACTATTTTCTCTGGTATACGCCTATTGCTGTTATCTTTTCCGATATTAAAACATTGATCGGTTATACCAATATTATCTTAATTACAGCATCTCAAAAATTGTGAAAATCAGCATACATCTGTCAATAAATTAGGCAATGTTTTCATAAATGTAATATAACACTTTTTAAATATTTGGACAAAAATCTACAAACTACAATGATCTCAATTACTTATAAATCAACATTTACATTTATCATAAATAATTCATAGCAATTAGGTCAACAATATGTGTAAAGTCTCATTTCAAGCCAAGCCCCTCTTAATTAATTGCAAAAAATACTCCAAATTTCGAAAAACTGTTAATAAAATAAGAAGTTAATAATGCAAATTAGTACGAAAATAACAATTACTGTGGTTCGGAGGTATGACTGACGTCACCAAAGAATATTTAAGTTACGTATGTCTGATTCGCTCATTCCCATACTTAGTATTTAAATTATGGATATTACTATTTAATTGACCACTCATAAATCGCGGAATACCTGTTCAGTTAAACAGAGGCCCTTCTTCGACTTTCATGGCTCGAATTTCAAATTTCGTGTTTATATTAGAATATAAGTTGTACTAATTACATAATTTAATAAACTCTGGGGCGTTAGGAAAATAGCAGGTAATCGAATTTATGAAGTGATGTTAGCGAAATTGTTGATTATTTATTATTTCAACCAGGCAACTACCAATGTATAAATACTTAAAAATATGTTGAAGACTCTATAAAATATTACTACCGAGTACGAAAATACAGTGCATCGATTTCCGTCCTTTCTTCTGCCTCTGATTATGATAACTCGATTAATTTCGGAGGTAAGATAGTAAAAACTGGTGGCTTAGCTCATATTTTAAAGGTCATAGTCAAGACAAGTTCAGATTCAAAAGAGAGCACCTTTTTTGCCTTGATGTCATAACATTCTATAATCCGAGTAAAATTGGTTCATAATTTCGGGTAACTTCCATAGAATTTCTATCCGGAATACCTAAAAGCGCGAGTTCTAAAATCGTAACTGACTGTTATATAGGATTGCTGCAATATTTTGATGCTTTCATAAAATTGTTGCATTTGCGGTACCGCCGACGATATGGGATTTAATAGAAAATGAATATTTTTATGCATCAATAAGTTACGCAAACTTATAATTCCACTTTTCCTTGAATGCTCGTTGACCGATGCACGACTGACGAGTACTTTGAAGTCGGGTGTTTCTATCGATTAATTCTAGCTTGGTTTCTTTCCACACTCACTTGTATGTAGTCGTAGCATTTATACGAGTTCAAAAAATAGGTTTGATTATATAAGGAATCAGAGGTTCCTCCTGTATACAATGTGGTTCCTATAGAGGGACTTAAGCTACAATTATCAATTCGACAAAATATCCCGATTGAGTGGAAATCAATATGATCAATGTGTGTACCAAAGATGGGCACGATTGAATGAACATCAGAGGTACCACCTATGCGGTCCGAAAAGAGCGTTTTAAAGGATGTAGCCAGAAAAATTATTCAAATTGAACGGAATTTTATTATTAAGTGAACAATAATATAATGAATGAGCGTAACAGAAATTGGTTTCATTGGTGCAAGTGTTTTTGATGAATTAGAAGAAAAGAAAAATTTAATTTGGATTCCAAACTGAACCATTTCATTATATCAGTTCTCTATTATTAACAATTCGGAAACAACGTGTATCTCACTGTCGAAGTAAGACAATTAGAACTTTCATATATGTTTTAAATATAAAACTAATGTTGACTAGCGTTCTCGCAAATTTGTGTAAATGATTATTATTATGGCTAAGCGGTAAGCATGCACAATTTATAAATGTGTTATCAATTCTAGCTAGTAAGTGTCATTGTTGTTGTTTTTTTCCTCCATTTTTTATTGTAGCTCGCTAAGTAAGATAAATTATACGTGGCTTGTTTATTTAAGTAACAAAATTGAAATAAATCAACACAAGATAAATTTATAACCAAAATATTTTTTTAATTCAGAGAAATAAAAAAATAAAAATAAAAAACAATTAAGAAAATTACAGTCGGCTAAGGCCGACAGTGAGATACACGTCGCTCCCAAATTGTTAAGTCCAGAGAAGTTACAATTATCATGTTGTAGTATCTCTGATTTTCATCCAAACATGTCCCTCATGTATCGACANCATGTTGTAGATATCTCTGATTTTCATCCAAACANTATCATGTTGTAGTATCTCTGATTTTCATCCAAACATGTCCCTCATGTATCGACAATAATTATTATCACTCAATTATAAATCTTCGTCGAATTTCATCAATTTTTAAGGCAAAATTTACTTAACACCCTCGTTTCGGACCATATTGGTGCACTGGGGGTACCTCTGATTGTCATCCAAACTTTCTCATTTTCGGTACACACATTGTTCGCATTTAAAATCTCTCAAAAATGGAACTTTGTTGAATTTACTTGATGATTGTAACTCATTCTGCGTGTCACCCTCATTTCGGACCAGATAGGAGTATTGGCTAAGATGCCTTAAGGCCCAATATGGAATAAAGACGTGTATTGGAGGTACCCGAAATATTGTAAGGTTCGGGTCCAAGTTGAATTTAGATCTAACATGATCCCGTAAAATAAATGTGCCAAATTTGGTCATTCTAGCACAATGCGTTCTCTATAGAATTTAATGGCAAATAGACTGACTGACGGACATCGCTATATCGAATTCGGTGGTGATGCTGATCATATCGGTATATATTCTGTTAGGTGTCCAAGATGTTACAAACGTATGGCCAAAAACAATATACACTTAGCCAATTTCATTGGCGACGTGCATAAAAATAGACAAGTACAGTAACCCAATGCATGACCAAACTGAATGACAAAGAAATGTTAAATTATAAACAAATTAAACTGATTACAATAGAAAATGCAAAGAATTTAACACCACGTATTTCCTCTGGAATTTTTTCTCTGGAATTATTAACTTTGGATTCAGTCTCATCTAAATAAATTTGTCTAATTTTTGTTTTATACAACATGTTTTAATCTAAGCATTTTTCACAATTAAAACAGTTCAAATTTTACAAGCTATGTTATGTCTTATTCAAAACTATTCTCACACTACCAAAGTTTTTAGATTTTACTTAGATTTTTGATAGCTTAGACAACGAGTCATTTAATTTTATGCCTGTATCTGCTTTGTATTGAGTATAAGACATCGCAAAAATGTTAGCTCAGGTACTGAATTAAAATACTCGGTTTTTACTTAAATTAAGGCCTTAAACTTTAATTACGTATTTAACACTTAACACAATAGGCATAACATCAAGTGAAATGAGTAATATTGAACATATAGTGATTCTGCTTGTAACATTTAATATTGTACATATAACGAAATAGGGATGAAATAGACATCAGCATTGAACATTTAGTAATTCTGTTTATTACATTTATTGTTTAACGTTACAATAATAGGGACAAAATCAAGTGATATGAATAAAGTTTAAGATTTAGTGACTGTGTTTAAAAAATGTGTTATTTAACATTTCCATAATAGTGATAGAATGAGGTGATATCGAAAATATTGAACGTTAAATGATGCTGTTTTAACATTTAATATTTAACATTTAACATAATAGGGACAAAAACAGGTGATATGAATGGAATTTCACATTTAGCGATTTTATTTATAACTTTAACTCTTTAGCATAAACATAATAGAGAAAAAAGCAAGTAGCATGAATAATTTTGAACATTTAGTGATTCTGTTTATAACATTAACCATTCGACATTCAACATAATAGGGAAAAAATGAAGGAAAACCAATAATATTGAACTGATTCTAACATTTGTAATTTAACAATAAACATAAATATTGCACATTAATCTACTATAATCTAATGTAACAGGTGATGCTAATATTGTCCGGATCGTATTTTCTGTTCATGGTTCTCTTATGTTTTTAGGAGTATTCCTAAACTTTCTTGAGTGTAACATGTTTTTTATTTTTATTTTTTTTTTTTTTT